>JAJMGC010000039.1:0-137332 GCA_030574995.1 Suhomyces maxii
GATAATGCTTCAATTCACAAAAGGCGTGACCTACAATTGTTGGTCGCCCTGAGAGGATTGGAACTTGTGTTTTTACCTCCATATTCCCCCGCCTTGAATGCAATTGAGGAATTTTGGTCAGTTTGTAAATCTAAAGTTAAAAGGTCAAACTTAAGTAGGAAGGAACAATTAACACCTAGAGTGAGAGAAGCTACCAATAACATCTCAACCGAGAGTTACGAGGGGTTCTGTAGACATGCTAGTGAATATTTCAACTTGTGTATGGAAATGGTATTATTCTAGGGTCGTGAATTAATGGTGGAAATCGGGTATAGTATAGGCTACAGAACTATTTGTAGATCAGGGACAAGGTTTACTATTAAATGCTACCAAACCCCAAAATAAAAGTGAAATGATTACTTTGACAAATTGGACTAATTTGTCGAAATCAAGACTGGTCCAATTAGTTAGTCAGCTGGGGTAGGGTATAGGGGTATGAATTTTTCTAGTTGATAGTTTGAATGATAGAAGTCGTATTATGAATATATTCGGTCACTGGTATGAATCATTTATTTCCGAGGGTACGAATATATCCGACTCGAGGTATGAAGTATAATAAAAAAGACTGTATTGATTTTTTCATTCTAGATCAGTAGAAAAAAATTGTGGGGATTTTGCACGTGACACATGTTTTCTCCAGATAGTTGACCATGATGACCTTACACCTTCCCCTCTTGAAATCTGGGGCATGTTTAAAAGGTAGAAAAGCCATATGAAACTTCATAAAGGATAAGGCTAAAAGAAGTGATGAAACGTTCTCATAGTAATTTGGCGTTAGAGGTGTACCAAGAGGTAGGCAGTGTCAGTTCGTTCTGTCAACGATTAGACACCACATATCAAGTATGCCAACCATATCAACTGGGCTCCAGACAATACAAGATCAAACAAAAATCAAAAATCAAGATTCCGTATCATTTAATTTCAAAAGATAGAGCTGTTATTCTATCCCAACTGTCAGCAAGCATCATTCAAGGGCTCAGACACAATTACTTGATCAGATGTATTGAAAATGAACCAATGAAGTACCAATCCCTTGTGTCTCTGTATGATGAACAAGGTGATACAGTAATGCTGAATGAAATCAGTGTTAGTTACAGGCATTTCGTTTTGAGTTCAGTTACTTTTTTATTTTTTCTAGGATCCCAAGGGAAAGAATATATGCAAGAGATACGAGACAAGTTTCCACTGTCTTATCACAGCCAAGTTATTTTTATCACATCAAACTTTGCGGCCTTATCTGAGGAAATTAAAGAGCCTTTTATAGTAACCGACAACGGGCAATGCTCAAAATTGGTGACGGAGCTAAAACTTTTGGATCCACTAGGTGGTGCTTGTTATCCTCTTGACTACGTTGTTATCCTTGACAATGACATGTCTATTCGTTGTTTGGTACCTCTTCTCGTCCAAAATACACATAGTTCACATAGACAAAAACATACCAAAAGTTTTGCATTAGAAGGTGGATCATCTCACGCAAAATTTGGACTTATGATGGATCAACTAGATGGTTTTGTAGATGAATTTCTCAGCTATTTAAATACTTGAGTCAAATAACAATACTTTCGAATGGCGATCCTTATGGCAGTATCATCGCATTTTCACTATTATTGAATAATCATTGGAGTAAAGCTAGCTTTTCTTGTTCCAAATCTTTGTATCCATTATGCTGGTGCTCGATTTCATCCTTCACTTTCTTAATATACACTTCTAATCTAGCTAATTCATCTGTTTCGTCAGTTCTGATGAATTCCTGATCTCTTTTGTCTGGATTAGATAATTTATAGGGTAATAAATTTACTGGTTTTTTGGTTAGGATCTCAAAAACTCTTTCTGTAGGTTCTTGAAATACCAATTCATCATATAAAATTGAATTAACTTCCCCATTCTCTTTTATAGGTTGTTTAGGATTGAATGGATGTAATTTTAACCCATGAAATATTTGGAAGTTCTTTTCACTTATGCCCAATTCCAGACCAGCATGAAAGTGAAGCTTTATTATTATTTCAAACTCACCCCAACCTGTCTCAGTGACTTCATATGGAGGCTTTTCAACTGTTCGTACTGGATTTTCATAAGTTTCGTGTAACTTGAAAGTGACTTTTTTGATTAATGGTGTAAGGTCAATATTGTTCAAAACTGGTTTAAAAAAAACGGTCCATTCATGAGTATGATCCGCTGGAGTGTTTGCTTTTCTCTTTTCTGGAATTAATCTTACTGCATGGTTTCCATAGATTATAGGCACGGATATCGAAACAAATTTAATTCTCTTGGTATTACTACTCATTCTAAATGTTTATTGGAGCAAACTAAACATGTTTTTCATTTTGGAATACTACTGTGGTTGGTGCACTACTGGATGAGATTTTACTCCAATCTTTATAGACATCTATTTAGGGACCAAGGGCTTCCAATCTGACATAGAGCCAAAGTTAGAACCACTAGTTGAAGATTGTTGTAACTCTTCCTTCTTTTGATTTCTTGGTGGAGGTGGGGGTACTTCGGAAATTTGATCTGTTCTAGAATTTTGGTTATCAATCCTTTTTGGTGCTTTGTTGGCACTTAATGTAGATGGTTTTGTAGGAACCATAGGTCTAACCGTGTCATTGTTAAAAGTTGATGATACTGAAGGAGAAATGTTTGAGGGGGTACTTGAATTGGATCTGCTTGGAATCAAAGGTGCAGACGAAAATCCAAATGGAGGACTAACTGTCATGGACAGATTAACTTGAGTATTTGCAGTAGTCTTTCTTGAAGGAGGTGGAGGAGGAGCCAGTTGTGAGTCGCCATAATACGATTCTGGTGGTGGTGGTAATTTTCTGGGTGCTGGAGAAGGCGCATTATTAAAAATATCGGAATTTTGTCTTCTTGAGGCTGGAGGGGGTGGCACTCTTCTTGGTAAATTACGGGACTTCTTGGGCGAATTTTGAGAATTGAAATCTTCATCAAGAATATTCATTTCTGACAATGTATCCGTAGTAAATGTACTTCCTGTTGAATACTCTGATATCTTGGAATCACTGGAGAGAGAATCAAGTTCTAGCAAAGAAATATCAGAACGTCCATGTTCTGATTTGAACGATTCGTACAATTTTTTGAACATTTTTGTTTTCTTTTCATGGTCGATGAATTCAACTTGACTTTCTAAAGTTGAGTAGACTGGTTTATGATCACTGAGATAAATGTCCAAAACTGAATTATAATTCAATTGTCGTAAACCGTCTTTACCTTTCTTGCTTCTAAATAAAACTCTGTCAGTCCAAGAAGGGACCCTTTGTTTTTCTGAAGTATCATAATCAGACGTTCCTTTGTCAAATTTATAGGTTGGATAAAACTTAATAATCCCTTCTTTAAATCCTTGAAATGCTCCTCTACCGGTTATTTCTTGGTTTAATTGATCAAGTGCCAACAACTCATCAAAAGCTCCACTGTTTATCAAAGATCTACACTGGTCATTAGGGAGAGAGACTCTATAGTTTAAATCACCAAACCAAATGATATGATCATGATCTTTTATAGTGAGATTTCTGGTGAAGGACATACCTTGCATAATTGTCAGATAATCATTGAATCTTTCGGTGACTGCTCCTGTGCCTGCAGCTAAATGTGAAGTGATCAAAGCAAACGAAGTCAGTCCAAATTCAAATCTTACTGCGCAAGCACCCTTATTAGCTGTCATTCCTCCCAATCCTGTTTTCTTAGAAGAACCTGCAACCTGAGTTACATTATGTACTTGTGACTCTTTAATGAATAAAAACATAGCCATGGAAAACATCGATTCTGTTCTTAACAACAAATATTTCTCTTCTCCGGAGTTTAAGTGCTCTGAAATTATATTTGCCCATTTTGCAGGCTTTGATGCATCTGCATTCAATATAGATCCAGCGTTAAGCTCAATCAATTCTTGTAATCCGATAGCAAAAATATCCGGTGCTCTTCTGTCTTGGTTTTCAGGAGGGAAAAGCCAAGAAGACAAGTCTGTTTTCAAAATTGAAGGATCCAATGCATTCACATTGTAAGTACCCACAAAAAGAATGATATCTCTCCAACTGGTGTATTCTCCAGCTTGGCTATTAAGTTTACCAGCTACGTGTTCATTAATAGGATCATAAATTTTCACTGGAATCGAATTCCGAGCATCATATCCCAACAAAAGCTCCATAGTGGATTGTTTTTTACCATCAACGAATGCATTTTGATATATTCTGGAAACAGATTTGGTAACGTCTGATAAAGCCCCTGCAAAATTCATCTTTCCTGATCTAGAAAATGAAGATTTGAGAGCATTTGTACCCGTATAAATTTGAGAAATGGCATCACCGTTATCTGCCCATAAAGTATTATGTCTGTTGAGAACATTTTCAATTCTCCCTCTATCTCTGTATCCACTTCCCTGGTCGGACGACTGATTTTTTAAAATATTTTCCAAAATGAATTGACCAATTACCTGTTGAATTAAATTGGTTCTATCTAGGCAGTCCAAACAATTTGTTCTGAAAATCCCATCTTGACGTGTACAAACTTCATCGTTTTCAATATCATAGTAAAACCATCCAAACTGTTCCAATGACTCTTGTAGCATAGGTAAAATTTTTGTTGCACCAGAAAAACCTCCACTCAGAGGTTTAGTCTCATGATGAAAGTCAAAGTCACTGAAGTTCATTTCTTCTTTGTGATCAGAACTATTATAAAGCTCTCTGTATCTACGCAGAAGATCTCCTTCTGCATATTTGGTCTTTGAAAGTAAATTAACCACATGACATACTCCGTATTTATTACATACGTCAGTAACATGTTTATTGTAAATAGGTTGGGTGGCACCTAACGATCTTGTAAGGGTAATTTTCGTATTGAGCAAAGCTGAGTCTTGCTCCCAAAAAGTTGGAACTGAACCTCTGATCTGAACAAATGCAAAGATTGAAGAGTGGGAAACTGAATTGAAGATAAATTCTGTCTCTACGAAGTTCGCGACATATCCGTTATCATCTATACCTCTAACATTAAATCTTGTACCAGCTCTCCTCCATGACTGTTTAGAAATAATTGAGATAGAATCACCATGTGAACTCAATTTGATCGTCTTGGCGAACCCTCTTATCACCGTTGTGAGGAAACGATTTTCATCGAGTCTTATCTTCGCATATGGATCTAAATTGGATCTGAAATTAATTAGTTCCTCCATCATGAATGAATTCCACATGTAATCTTTTTGATAATGCTCTAGGACCATTTTTTGATCTGGGTCCTCATAATCTGCATCATTGAGTTTTTTACTATTGATTCCCCTGTTCTGTAGTAAAGATGTCAAATCAAAGTTATTGGAATAGTAGAAGGATCCATTTGATAAAAGTTTTTTCAATTCTTGACATGGATGGACAGCTCTCGCATAATCATTTGAATCTTCTGTACTATCATTGGCAGAAGTAGCTATTGGGTATCCATTGGAGTCTAAGTTGACAAAGTCCCATTCATCAGTTGACAATGACAAAAATTCGACCGAAAAGATATTATCTACTGATTCATAATAGACAGGATGTGCAACGTTGGTGACAGCACCTGTTATAACTGCTAAAAAAATTTGATTTTCAACAGTAATTAACCCAAGGCATCCGTGAACTTCCCTTTGAACCAATTTTTTGAATCCATTCTCCCTAGTTATTTCTTCGTTTGAGATCAACTCAACCGCAACTGAAACTTTCTCCTTTTCAAGCTGATGAAAGGCTAAGGAGTGTGTATCCGAATATAAAACTATAGTCCTAGGCTCCTTTTTATATAATACTTTCATTTCTATAATTCAACTTATTATGTGAGTATTCCTGTCGATACCAAGTTTGACGACGCCTTCGACTTTGATTTGAAGTGTTTGTCTTGTGGGTATATCTAAAAACAACCTGTAATCATAATTTTACAGTTTTTATGTTGAGAACATAAACAAAGTAACTAAATTGCTGTTTCGGCAGGATATCAGTGCTAACCTAGAAGAGGTATATAAGTACAGAGTAAAAAGAACTTTGCTAACTTCGAATGGCACCAAAGCTTTGAATATTGCAGCAAACTCCGGGATAGAAAATGAGCTTCAAACATCCTACTTATGACAAACTCAAAACTTACAAATTTATATTGGGATCATCCTCACCCAGAAGATTAGAAATCTTGGAAAATAATTTGGGGATTGATAACGTAACTGTCATGGCATCAGATTACCCTGAAAATTTGAGTAAGGAAGGGATATCAAATGAGAAGTATGTTCAAGAGACTAGTCGAAACAAGGGTAAAAGTTTACTTGAGCAGATGAACAGAGAAGAAAATATCTTGATTTTAACATCAGACACAATAATCAGTTGTGGTGGTGAAGTGTTTGAGAAGCCAAAAAATAAAGATAGGCAATTTGAAATGTTTGAAAAATATAGACAAAACCCTGAAATTAAGGCGATAACAGCTGTCAATTTGTTTAAATTGCAAGAAGGAAATGTACTGGAGTATAATTCTACAACTATCACTACCTTAACTTTTAGATACTCTCAAGAGTTAGTAAAAATGTACGTGAATTCGGAAGAAGGTCTTAATGTGGCTGGTGGTTTTAAATTTCAAGAAAAAGGATCCCTCTTATTTCTGGAAATACATGGTGATTATTTCAACGTTGTGGGGTTGCCCGTGTCTAGTACTTGGGATTTGTTCCAGAGAGCACTCAGTGGATGACTGCATATAAGCTGGTATCCCTGTACATAAGCTTTTCTGGATTCCTCATCCCATCGCAGAAAAACTTGATTGTAGTATCAAATAGTTGGATTTTATTAGTTATATCACTCTTATATACAAAATGGTTAAGTTAAGTAAAAAGACTGATGCCTCTATTGCATCAAAGAAATCTGAAGAAAACCACAGTGAAAAATCTGTTGCCGATATTGAAAATGATTTACAGTTACCAGAATCTAGTGAAGAAGAAGATCTCTCAGGTGAGGATCTTTCTGATGAAAGCTCCGATGAGCTTGAAGGCCTTTCTGACAACGATGACAATGTTGAGCAGTTTCAAAGAACAACTAAAGAAGGACATTCAGTTAACAAAACCATAGCTAAGACTACCGACTCCAAACTCTCAACTAAAGATCAAAGGGGTATCATTTACATAGGAAGAATTCCACATGGTTTCTATGAAAATGAAATGAGAAAATACTTCAATCAGTTTGGTAATATCATAAATTTGAGAATATCTAGAAATAAGAAAACAGGAAAGTCGAAACACTATGGATTCCTTGAGTTTGAGGATCTCACTACTGCCAAAGTTGCAGCCGAAACCATGAACAATTATTTACTTTTCGGACATTTATTGAAGTGTGAAGTGGTTGAAACATTCCACGAAGATTTGTTCAAAAACGCGAATAGACGTTTTAATGTGGAAGGAAGACACAGAATCAACAAAGAGAAAAACGATAAGCCTAAGACGAAGGAACAATGGGAAGAGTTAATAAAGAAGCATGAAGATAAGAAGGCTAATAAGAAAGCAGAGTTGAAACAAAAGGGTTTTGATTTTGATTTGAACAACATATAATTAATACATCTGAACAGATTATCATAGAAATCTTTAATAAGGACTTATAAAAAATCTTCCATTAGTTTGTAGCATATCTTATAAAAATGAATACTCAACAAGATTGATATATTGTAGCTACCCAGCAAGCCAGCATCAATTGTGATAGTTGAACTAATATTCGGTTCACTATGTATCCTACACGTGATGCCCTAGAATTCAAGATATATAACAAAGGAAACTTATCCAAACACCATCTTGAGGGAATATTTAATTTTATTATTGAAAACTTTTTAGAATTATTTTGTATAACTCTTTCAAACGAAATGAAGAATTTGTTTCAAAGTGGTTCACTTCATTACCCATGAGAACGTGATCATCATCACGTTGTTTGCACCCTCGATTCCACCAACACAATGTCTCAGGTTACTGATATTTTTTTTTCGGGTCCAATTACTCAATTCCCTCGTTTTTTCCGATGACTCCACTTGGGGTAATCACATGCCCCTGTCACATGGATTAACAACAACAGGGCCCATCACATGTGAGAATGAATTGTCCTACCATATTCTTTCAATTTATAAGGGTATATAAGTGAAGGCTGATTCATATTAATATCACATATCGCGGGACCTTTATTTTTTTTACTTGGAACGACTTTTTTCAATTATCTCAAAGGAAAAACTGTAATTTATCAACCAGTCTTTTCTCATTCAAATTAAGAAGTTGACAACATATCCAACATGCCTGAGGAAACATCTGATTTAAAAGTCTACACTTTCGATGAAGTTGCTAACCACAATACCACTGGTGATTTGTGGGTTGTCTACAACGGTAAAGTCTACGATGTCTCAAGATACATAGATGAACATCCTGGTGGAGAAGAAGTTGTTGTTGACGTTGCGGGAACTGATGCCACCGAAGCTTTCGATGATATTGGTCATTCTGAAGAAGCTCATGAAGTTTTGTCCGGTCTATTAATAGGAAAGGTTGAAGGAGCAGTCATTAAGGAAATCAAGACGGCTGCTGTTACTGAAGAAGGTGGTGTTTCTTCTTCTCTTATCGCAGTCATCGTCTTTTTGTTGGCTGTTGGTGCCTTCTACTTCTTCCAGAATCAATAGATCTACTATTCTTTCCGTGATTGGTTTGACGATGTTTAAGACAATTAGATTAGATATTCTGCCACAGGTCGTCATCACTGGATCTCAAATAATTTATTGAAGCATTTGCATGTGCACACTACTAAGTAGAATTGTTCTTTTTTTGGTCCCACTTCGACTAGACTCGCATGCGTTTTGGAAGCTAACTTTAAGATGAAATGTTCTTCAAGGTAGCTACCTACCTTAATTGCCTTAATAGTCATATGAGACAACATTGGTGGTTTTACATATATAGTATACAATTCTATGTCAAGTTCTGTACTTATTGGACCATATCTAAATGTAAGATAACAACTCTCACTTTTTTCAAAACAAATCGGTAATCAAAATTCATCATATTCTAATTGGCGAGATGTTTCACGTGATGTGGTAAAAAACCCTTGAATTACAATTTGACACTTTCTACATACGGCTGAGGCACTCAACAGTCTATTGTAAATATCTTGAAATTGAATGAGCTGCTAAAGTAACTATGTGGGTCACGAAATTAATCTTTAATTTTTGTATTTATCAAAGATTATTCAATTTTTGAAAAAAAAAAAAATTAATAAAAAGATGCAACTTATAAGTCTCACTTGTTTCTCACCTGATTTTCAATATAATCACAGGATCTAATTTCAGATTTCTAAAGTTCATTTTTCGTAGCCCAAGGGTTTAATTATTTAGTGACCCATTCATTAATGATTGAAAGATGTTAAGAAGATTAATATAAAAATTTTCAAATACCTATACATCATAAATATTTGGTAAAAAAATCATTTTCAGGTATTTTATTTAATTCTTTAGACTGGTTTTTCTATCTCTTCTTTCTTTTTCTCTTCTTTTCTTTTCGTGTTCTCCTGCTTTAGTTGACCTTTTATCAAGATAATATGTTCTGCACATAGTCAATCCAAAAATCCAATAATAGCGGAATTATTAGTCAATGTTTTGGCAAAATGACCCTTAATTAATGTTAAATTATAAACCTTCTGCTAGATTCTGTAAATTATTGGGCCTCAAGGTGCCTATTATTCAGTCACCAATGGCAGGAGTCTCTAGTGCAAAGCTTGCTTCTGAAGTAACTAACGGTGGTGCTTTGGGCTCCTTACCTCTTGCAGCTATTGATTTAACCAAAGGAATTGGTGGGGTAGAAAAAGCATTTGACGAATATTTTGCATTGACTAGAGATAAATCTAATACTGTGAACCTCAACTTCTTCTGTCATGAAATTGTGGAAAATTTGCTGGAAGATCAAGAAGAAAGCTGGTGGAAATTGTATCAAAAAGCATCAGAGTCTGCAAGAAACTTGGATCACCAAGAGGTTTCAAGCATCTCTTTTGATAATGGAAATATCTCTTTTAAAGAAATCGAGAAAGACTATCCCCAGATAATGGAACTATTGCTCAACTATTTCTCAAAGATAAAACCCAAAGTTGTTAGTTTCCATTTTGGTTTCCCTTCAAAAAAAACCATTGACCATCTCCATCATGCGGGTGCAATGGTCTTAGCTACTGCAACTTCAGTAGAAGAAGCCAAATATTTGGTTGATGGAGGCGTTGATGGTATTGTTTGTCAAGGTTATGAAGCTGGAGGTCACAGAGGAAATTTTAAATCTTCGAGCCTTTTTGATGAAAACCTATCTACATCCGCATTATTCTCTCAAGTAAAACTGTACTTGAAAATGAATTATTCACGGGAGATACATCTCATTCCAGCTGGAGGAATAATGGATGCTGTTACAATCGAAGAATACCTATTTAGAGGGGCCGCGGCTGTTCAAATGGGGACTGCATTTCTTGCTACACCAGAATCCAACAGTAATAGCTTTTTTTCAAAATCCAAAGAATTTCAGTATACAACTACCATGACTCCATTAATATCTGGTAAACACGCAAGAGCAGTCAATACTCCTTTTATTAAAGCTTTGACCGCAATAAATGAAGAAAAAAAGTTTGACTTACCACCATATGGCAGAATGTACAACGCTTATAAGGGTATTAAAGGATTGATAAAAGACTTTGATGCATCTTTTTATTTGGCAGGGCAGAATTTTCATTTCATCGTAACAAATTTAGGTGCTGGTGAACTAATTTATCAGTTGGAAAATGATTTGGCGAAATTGCAACAAAAAAAGAAATGATTTTTTTATATATAGATAATAACGAAGCCCCATTAATGTAAAATTAACACGATAAAAGTATTGAGCATTTACATACTTTTTAACTTCAGCTCATTTTGAGAAAGCTCTGGACTGATAAATATAAATAATTTTACAGGATTATTTGATACGAAAAGGATTTTGCCTATGAGCGTAAATTGGTACTTGCAAACACCTGTCAACCTCGAATTCTAAAATCTTCTTCTTTATACTTATTACTTAATATATTACATAAGCACAAAATTGAAAATTTTCCACAAATTCATTAATTCTCAATCACAATTGAGTTCATCTAACAATAGTATAATTTTATAAAGATGCCTTCCAATTCCCCAGCTAAGAACATCCAATTCACCTTATCAGATGAATCAAAAGAAAGAATCACCAAAGTCTTAGATTACTCAAAGACCATTGCCCACTACGGTTTCATTCCTTTCGTCTTGTACTTAGGATGGTCTACCAGCCCAACCAAGCCATCCTTATTCAGCTTGTTGAGTCCATTCCCAACTGCTTAGGTTTGTGTCAAATATATATCATCTATTTGCATAGAGTATGAAGAAGAAGGTATGATGGTCATAATAAGGAAAATTATGGGTGATTCGAAAAGGTATTTACTTCTCTGGATTGAATCCAGGGCCCTTTCATGTGTTACTTGAGGTTTTATACATGTAATTCATAACTGAAGGAAATTAAACTGCTGAACATCCTTTGCTGCCTGAAAGTCCTATTTTTGTATTTCGCCACTTGTACATATGATTTATCGAGAATAAATTGATTTATAAAGTAATTATAACTATAAGAGAGTAATCATCAAACTATTCTGTAGTTTATTTTATGTAGTAATTAATCTTATTCTTGAAACCAAGAATTTACAGTCTTCAATATTTGGCTAGAAACTCGATTCGCTTGCATAAACTTTGAGAATATTCGATCTCACAATATTCGAACATAATCACTCCATCTAATGAATTGAAAAGTACCAACCATGTCAGTAGATGAGAAGGCTCCACCTGTTTTGCATACTCCCAGCAGGAGAAAGTTAGAGGCAATAGCAGGATTAAGTGCTGGCTTTACTACCACCTTTTTTACTCATCCATTAGATCTAATCAAGGTGAGATTACAATTAGCTTCAAATAGTCCAGGAAGGCCATTTGATGCCCTCATAGATGTGTTGAAGAAACTTCATAGAGATGGTGAATCATCATTTGCATCCATTCGAGAGAATAGGAAACCAGGTATCATACAAATTCAGCGTTTTAAAAGTTTTCATATATTAAAAGAGTACTACAGGGGGATTATACCTAATTTGGTAGGTAATATATCCGCTTGGGGTATTTATTTTGTTCTTTATGATGAGTTTAAAGCCAGATTCCGTAGCTCAAACGCTACTATGACTTATTTTGGCTCCTCGATGTTAGCAGGTGCTATGACAGGTTTACTAACCAATCCACTTTGGGTAATTAAGACCAGAATTATAGGGACTTCTAGATCCGAATCGTCAGCTTACAGTTCAACAATTGATGGGTTTAAAAAGATGTTGAGAAACGAAGGAATCTTGAGTTTATGGAGGGGATCGATTGCTGGTTTGTTTCTGGTTTTTCAAGGTAGTCTCCAATTCACATTGTACGATAAATTGAAAGATTACTATGGAGCGAAAAGAATTGCTTTAGGGGAAGATAAGAAGCTTTCAGCATTTGAATACCTTTACGCTTCCTCTTTATCAAAAATCGTTAGCATGGGTGCAATGTATCCTACTCAAATAGTTAAATCTAGACTTCAATTTCATATGCGGTCTGGTCAGAAGGAAAGTATTACTTCAGTTGTAAAGCAATTATGGATCAATGAAGGGCAGTGGAAGGCTTTCTACAAAGGATTGGGTGCTAATATACTAAGGGTAGTACCTGCTACTTGTATAACTTTTTTGACGTATGAATCAGTGAAGGCACAGTTGCAACCAAGTGACTAGATTAAAAAACTTTTATTGAAAAGAATATCTTTTTGAAACCTAGATATCACAGCATAGAACTTATATATTCAAATATAGCATTACATCAATTTGTTGCATATGACTACTACAGAAGTTAAGAGAGTGCAAAACAATTCCTCTCATCCAGTTAAATATTTACACTTTAATTTTATCTGGCAAAAACGCGCATGGAGAAAAGTATGGAGACGTGTTTACAGAAATTATATACAAATATATATCAAATGGCACCAGAAACCAAGAAAAGGAAGATATCAGATAGCCACTCTCAGGAAAATAATGTTGACGAAATTCCAGAGGTTGCTGGTCAAAGCAAGAAATGGCTTCCAGGTTCTGTTTATGAATCTGCACTCATAGGCTCTACTACACATCATTCAGAAATTCCATCAAAGATTAAAGAAGACATGTCTGTTCCTGTTATCTTGGGAGTTGATGAGGCTGGCCGTGGACCTGTTCTTGGACCAATGGTATACGGTATTGCTTATGGTCTCAAAGACCAGGCTCTTCCTGGATTTGATGACTCTAAAGTATTAAAGGATCTGAAGAGAAAAGAATTATTTCAAGCTATAGATACCTTCAATATTGGATGGGCTACAAGAACAATGACAGCTAGAGATATTCTGTCAGGGATGCTCAGATCATCATTGGGAGATGGAGCTTATAATTTGAACGCACAAGCACATGATACAACTATACAACTTATTAAAGACGTTCTAGCCCTAGGTATAAATATTACTGAAATATATGTGGATACTGTTGGCCCTCCAGCTACTTACCAGACTAAATTGAAGAGCTTTTTTCCAAATATTGATATAACAGTTTCAAAAAAGGCAGATAGTATTTACCCAATTGTTAGTGCTGCATCAGTGGTAGCAAAGGTAACTAGAGATCTTAACCTTGAACTCTATAACTCCAAATATCTTGGGAATCAGGCAATTGGGTCAGGTTACCCATCTGATCCAAATACTGCCAGATGGTTGCATGGTAACGTCGACCCAGTGTTTGGTTGGCCCAATTTGATTAGATTTCTGTGGCAGACAGCAAAAGATTCCCTCAAGAATCACAATGGTGTCGATGTAGTTTACGAAGAAGAAGCAATTAGTGCCCAAATGGATGTGGGTTCATTCTTTCAACCTAAGGCTTCTGAAAAAGGTGACATACTTAAAAGTAGTACATTAAAAGGATATAATAGATCATTTTACTTGAACGAATTAGTTATATAGCTAATGTACAATATTTTCTCAAATGGGTAGTTCCGAGTCTGCATACATACCCAAAATTTAAATCGGAAACCTTTCACACTCGGACAATTAACTCCGTGCCGGGAGACACTGATGCGACCGATGAATTAAAACAAAACTCTCTTTCCATTTCTTCTAGGTTTCATCAAACGAAATTCTTAAGACTAGTATACATCATCATTAACTATGTCCGCCTTGCTCAGATGTGCTCGTACGGTTCCACGGATGGTCCGTTTTTATTCCGCCAAGTTCCCTCCACACACTATCATTAACATGCCTGCTTTGTCTCCTACAATGACTCAAGGTGGTATTGGTCTGTGGTCTAAGAAGGTTGGTGATGAATTGCAACCAGGTGAACCTATTGCTGAAATTGAAACTGACAAAGCCCTGATGGACTTCGAATTTCAAGAAGAAGGATACTTAGCCAAGATTTTGGTGGCCGATGGTGCTACCGATGTCCCAGTTGGTAAGCCAATTGCCGTCTATGTTGAAGATGCTGCCGATGTTGCTGCATTCGAACTGTTCACTGCTGAAGATGCCGGTGAGGGTGAGGCTCCAAAAGAAGAATCCACTGAAGCTCAACCTGAAAATACTGAACAACCTGAAAAGACCACTGACGCTCCAAAGAAGACAGAATCTAAGCCATCTACTTCAAGTGCTTCCCCAACCACCCGTATCTTCGCTTCTCCATTGGCCAAGACAATTGCCTTGGAAAAGGGTCTTTCTTTAAAGAATGTCAAGGGCTCCGGTCCAAATGGTAGAATTCTTGCCAAGGATGTTGAAAACCTCAAGGCTCCAGCTCCTACTGCTGCTGCTTCTGCCCCAGCTGCTGCCCCAGCCAGTGCTACTTATGAAGATGTTCCAATCTCAGGTATGAGAAAGACCATTGCTTCTAGATTACTTCAATCTACTCAACAATCACCATCCTACATCGTTTCTTCTCAAATTACCGTCACCAAATTGTTGAAGATGCGTCAAGCTTTGAATGCTGCTGCTGAAGACAGATACAAATTATCTGTTAACGATTTGTTGATCAAGGCAATTGCATTGGCTGCCTTAAGAGTTCCAGAAGCTAACTCTTCTTGGTTAGGTGAACAAGGTATCATCAGAACTTACAAGAACGTTGACGTTTCTGTTGCTGTTGCTACCCCTGCTGGTTTGATCACCCCAATTGTCAAGAATGCTCACATCAAGGGCTTAGCATCTATTTCTAAGGAAGTTAAGGACTTGGGTAAGAGAGCCAAGATTGGTAAGTTGAACCCTGAAGAATACCAAGGTGGTACCATCTGTATCTCTAACTTGGGTATGAACCATGCTGTTAACAGTTTCACTTCTATTATCAACCCACCTCAATCTGTTATCCTTGCCGTTGGTACTGTTGACAAGAAGGCCGTCCCATCTAATGTCAACGAACAAGGCTTTGTTTTCGAAGACACCATCACTATTACTGGTACTTTCGACCATAGAACTGTCGATGGTGCTATCGGTGGTGACTACATTAGGGAATTGAAGAAGATCATTGAAAACCCATTGGAATTTTTGATCTAAGTACATAGAAGTAGAAAAAAAGAACAAGGTAAATAATATTACCCAAGATAATACTATAAAGAAATATATTCATTTTGCTTCTATAGTATAATTTCAAATTCTGTATAACTTGAACGTGTTTAAATTTCTGTAAATTTCGCGTGTGATTATTAAATTTTTCTGAGAAACAACATTAATCCAAAAATTATTATTTCATCAATAACCAATATGGGTTTAAAAAGAATTTACATAGCCAGGCATGGTTACCGCGCGAACTGGTTACCAGAGCCTCATCCTCCAAATCCAACTGGAATTGATAGTGATCCTCCTTTAGCTCCACATGGTGTTGAACAAGCACAGCAATTAGCTGCATTTTTAACATCACTTCCAGGACCTGAGAGACCTCAGTTTATATTATCATCTCCATTTTATAGATGTGTGGAAACCGGTAAACCAATAGCTGAGATGTCCTCCTTATCTATCGCTTTAGAACGAGGCGTTGGCGAATGGTACAAGAAAAATAGAAAAATCATTCCAGAACCAGCTGATTATGACAGGTTAAGATCGTTCTTTAGCGAAATATTAGTTGAAGAATCATTCTGGCCAAGGGATACCACAGTTGGAATTATTCCAGATATTAGTGGTGAAACCGAAGAAGAAATTTTTCAAAGAGCTAACTTGTTCTGGGAAAAATTCTTTCCGGTTTTTGAAAGAAGATTCCCTGAATACGAAAACGTTTTGATTATTACACATGCTGCTACAAAGATCGCCTTGGGATCATCACTTTTAAAATTGAAGGGGGTTCGTGACTACCTTGATGATAACAAGACCACCTTGCGTGCTGGTGCATGCTCGTTGGATTTGTACAATAGAAATGGTGATGGTTGGGAACTCAAGTGGAATGGTATTACCGATTTTTTGACTGATGGTGAAGAAATGAATTGGAACTTCCACTCAGGCTTCGAGGCTGGTTCCGATGAAGATATCAAAGCAAGAAGGGAAGAAGCAGAAAAAAAAAAGGAATTGGCTAACAAGCCTGGGAATCAAAACAATAGAGAAACTACACCAGTGACAGAGCTTTCGAGTGGAGATACTGAATCTTCAAAGGAAGACTACAAGGTACGTTTATAGATAATTTTGACTACACTAAATGAATAAAATACTAACGCGCATAGGATTTCTATGTCACCATAGATATCCCAATGATTGGAAAGAATCAAGACTTCGAAGAAGCTGCTAATTTAGATACTCCTAGAAGCTCAAATAATATTATTAAACCATCGGCACAATTTCAATTGACCGAATTGAATGAAGATAACCCTTTGTTTAAATTGTCCAATAACTCAAGTAGTGGTAATAATGAGCTAGGAAATAATAATGATACAATTAACAATTTGAATGTTATTGATGGTAAAATATATCAAACAAGTTGGAAGAAATTAGTAGGGACAGATCTTGTCTTTGATGATTATGGTGCATTAGTTGGACAGGTTACCGAGCATTTGCACTGTAATGAGCATGTTAAAGTGGTTCCAAAAGAATCGAATAAAACAAAAGAGGAAAATGATGATGATGTCGATGAATTACCAAAAGATCTCGATGAAGAGACGAAGGCACAACATGACACTCAAACCCAATTTTTAAAGAAAGCTTTGAAATTAGCTAAAAAAAAGTCTACACTGTAATATAACAGATTTCTAGCGTCTATTATGTATCTGTACGTATTTGTATTATAATATATGTGTAAATGTTGTCTCATTTTTTTGCGACCACAATTCTTTGAACATGACCCATGAACAGTTGTAAACTTGTATCATCAGTTAAAACATCCAATTGCTTTCCGTAAAAGATATGATTTGGGTTTGTGGCGTAGCTACTAGACGGATTAAGTTTTGCCATAAGAAATCTTGCTTGAGATCCACCTTCATCACAATCAACAAACCGAGGTAATGGAAATCTATCCATTAATAATTCTATGGCCTCTTTCTTTGGTGCTTCCAAGAATTCTTTGAAGTGAGAATACTCTTCTAACTCATGATATTTGGCTTTTCTCCATTCAGCGACTTTATAACCATGATGAATCAAAATGTGGAAGAAAGTATCTAAAAGTAATATCTTGTTATGACCTAAAGACATGGAATCCAATAAAACTGGCTCAGGTTCAGTATTTTGTTCACCAGTTGATTCATCCACAGCTCCAAAGGTATCCACATCGTAGGACAATAAGGTAGGTTGTACCATTATGAGAGAGTTAGTTGTATCTTCATGCATAAATATGTGTCTCACAAAACTTGTTTCATCTGGAGAGTTATTGAATACATTTATAAAAGGAGACCTTCTTAAATGATACAAAAATTGAGGTAGCATTGCATAGGTAGCAGAAAGCCTAAATGATTCCAAGTCTCCAGGATTGTAAACAGCAAACCTAGAACAATAATCGATCAATTGTTTATCCAATAATTTAATGACACCAGCTTGAGTGAATAAGGAGCTGTTCGAGCCATTTGATTTGATAGGTTCTAATTTGGTAAGAGCTTCTCTAGCCATCAACACTAATCCAGCTTCTTGATCAAATCCTAATTCAAGATTTACCATATCCGAGTCTGGTATAATTTGCACTGGAATTGTAGTTACTCTTAACCGCAATTCTCCATTAGGATGTTGATAATGGAATAAATATTGAACAAAGGTGTATTGAGCCATGGAGTCCAACTTTTCAAAATAAATAGCATATGTTGATTGTGGATTAACATTGCATAATTTCCACGAGTTAGTATTTCCTTCACCAATAGTTATATTAGAAATTGATTTCTGAGCATATTGATTGTCTTTCTTAACTGGTAAAGCAGTGGCATTTCCTAATAACCCATTAATTTTCAAATCTGAAGGAATCTTACATTCCAAAGAAGCATTGAATGCCATATCTAGAAATTCGGAATCATCGTCTTGTTTGTTGAAGAATTTGACAAAACTTTGCTTAAATATAGCTGTACTAAATGAGTCACTCATGACTATTACTCCTCCTGTTTTCTGACAAACTTCATCCATTTCATAAAGTCCAACTTGGTCATAGCTTCCAATGAAGAGATCACAACTCAAGCCCATAGAAACAATATTTTTCGACACCTCCTCATAAAACTTCTTTGCGTTCTTAAACAATGAAATATCGACCTTGGTCTTCGTTGAAGTAGAAGGAGCCAGAGGTAAAGTCGAATGAACAGCCTTTTCAATATCATGATGTGAACGTAATGGTTCCTTCAATGGCTTCCCAACTATTTTTCCCGGTCCATAGGTACAAGCTCCACCGATGAAACACATTATATGTCCTCCCGTAGTGGCAACGCGATCCCCTAAGATTGCTTTTAATAACAATGAAGTGATATTCAATGCACATCCTGTAGCTCTATCTGCTCTCTCCTGAAATTTATCCCGAGGAAAAGTGTTTGTAAGCAAATTTTCAAGGATGGTAGAAAGGCCATATTCCACAATGTTGACAGGTTGTAGGAATCTTCTTCCTACTGATCCTAGTATGTTATCAAGTGGAGAATCTTGATTCTGAGAATTTTTCAAGCCATGTCCTAAAAATCCCAAAGATTTTTGAATATCTTCTAATTTATATTCTTTTTTACCATTGAAGGCAAACGAAGTGTTTTCCGAAAGAATATCATAAATTTGAACATGTTTACCAAAAGTTACTAAACCAACAAGGGCATTCTCTGGTAAAAGACTTAAAGAAATCACTAACGATTCTTTAAGAGCTTTGTATGCATCCTCAATATCTTCGGTATCAAAACAAGTATCAACCAAGAAGAAGAAAATTGGCGGCAAAGCACTATGACGACCGCTGACATACTCAACTGTAGATAGCTCTGAACTCAAACTCGAGGGTAAAACCGGTTGACCCTCAGCGTTCACTTGGTTTCCCAATCTATTCGAAAACCCACAGAATTGACATGTCCAAAGCTCGTTGTTCACTTGCACATAAGGATTCAAAACAGATCTGCATTGGCGACACATGAATAACTCGTTGGGACCAAGCACCTTAACAGGAGACTTGCTATTTAGTGGGGTGTATAAACTTCCAAATGGAATCACATTTCTTTCATGTTGAAGCTTAGATTTAGGCAAACTGTTCCATGAAAGCCTTACACCATCCTTGGTTTCTCTAGCATCGAAATCCATTACTCAGATTATATTTTATATCTCAGTTAGATGGAGAATGACAGACTGTATTAACTGGAATCTTTGAATAATTTTTGTTTTTAAATTGAGAGAAGAAAGATCTCTCAATACTCCTTTTATCTCAATCCCTTTCAAGTCCAGATGATCGACTCATTAAATTCAAATGAGTTTAAAGATTTTGATGAGAGAATCGATCACAAGACACTTACACAAAATCAAACTTGGATGAATAACTCTTCCTAGCAAGCGTTTTTTTATTTAAATGGTTTATGATCTAACAAAAATTATAATACTTCAATCTAGGCCCACCTCTTTATGTGACTGTATAGGTCGTGTAATACTGAGTGAGAGATACTTTAGCTTTATTGGAATCAAGACATTGCCATCATATGTAAATTGATATGGGTTTGCATATAGCGAGAGAAACAAGAAACTTCTACTCAACCACGGTTTTTATTATAGAGAACCTGATGCTTCGACCCCATTGCCAGAGAAGCTGGAGGCTATGCAACAGGATAAGCTCAAGAGAGAAGAATTTCGGTGGCAGTACCATTTTGAGATTCCACAGACTCTTTTCCGACCTGACTGAGGAAGTGGAATCTTTGAGCTACGAAACAAGAAAAGCCGGCATCGGACATAATCCCAATGATTATTACCCCCCAATAAACAGTGCAAGAAGTATTTTAGGGGAAAATAGAGGTAGGCTATTAAGGATTGGTGACTTTCGTGAAGAATTTGATGGACATGATTTTCAACAGTACGCGAATAAGAGACACTCAGGAACTTTCATCATAGAAGGAAAGATTCAATCTATTCGGAAATCGGGTAAAGCTATGTACTTCATCGACATAGTACAAGATGATAAAAAGTTACAAGTGATGGCCAGTAATAAGCTTATGGATTTAAGTAAGGAGCAGTTTGATGATATACATCAATCTTTCAAAAAGGGAGACTCTATCATCTGCACAGGTGCTGCATCAGTAACGAATGTCGGTGAACTTACCATAAAGCTCACCAAACCTTTGAGAATTCTCTCTCCTAGATTGACCATGGTTCCTAATCGTCTTAGTGACAGGGGTATTATCAATTCTAATAGAGTTTTAAATTATTTGGCAAATGAGGATTCACGTAATCCTATTATGATAAAATCATGGATTATACAGGCTATACGATCTTACTTCTTAAGTAAAGGATTTCTTGAGGTAAGTACTCCAATCCTTGCTGGTGCTGGAACGGGTGCCAATGCACAACCATTCAAAACAAGGGCGAACGCTATTTCTTCTGATTTAGACAACGAACTTCAACTACGTGTAGCTCCAGAATTGTGGTTAAAGAGAATGGTCATATCTGGATTTGACAAGGTTTTTGAAATAGGACCTAATTTTAGAAATGAAGGAATTGATGCTACTCATAACCCTGAATTCACTTCCTGCGAATTTTATCAATCCTATATTGGACTTTCTGATTTAATGAAAATGACAGAAGAGATTTTCATGTCAATCTACCAAGATCTTGCAAAGAAGAATGTTCTGAACTTGGAGGTAACTCTTCCGAAATTTAGCTTTGATGAAGAATTTCAGAAGTATGAATTTGTGCCGACATTGGAAAAAAAAACTGGCAAGTGTCTTCCAACGGACCTCACATCAGCCAATTTAATTGAGTATTACAAACAAATAGAATTGGATCTTCCTGAAAACCTTTCCCCACATAGTCTTTTAGATAATCTTTCAGGAAAGTATTTGGAATCGATTTCCAATGAAATGAAGAATACCCCAATCATAATTTATAATCAACCAGCTGTTTTATCACCACTAGCTAAATCGACCAAGAAATCTTACGGTGAAGGTATGGAAAAGAAAGAATACGAAATTTCTTTACGTTTCGAACTATTCATAAATGGTAAAGAATATGTCAATTCTTATGAGGAAGAAAACTCCCCGTATGAACAGCTAGAGAAATTTAAACTACAACACCAAGCGAAAACAGAATTTAAAGATGCAGAGCTGTTAATTCCTGACTGGGAGTATATTGAGGCCATGAATTTAGGTTTACCACCAACTGGAGGCTGGGGTTGTGGTATTGATAGAATTGCAATGCTATTCAGTGGGGTAGAAAGAATTGATTCTGTTATTCCTTTCGGAAATGTCAGAGATGTGAAGAAACAGTGATGTGTATAATATGTATATAGGATAAAATTACACAATTAAATCTTCATGATCCAAAAAATAAGTCAAAGATACACAACCAATAGCTATGGTGCCTGTATATAGACATCTTAGATTCGAGGGTCCTAGTTTTAATTCAACCGCTTTGCTTGGTTCGCTGAACAAATAGAAAATTACAGTTTGGATAGCCACATTTAGAATTTGCGACCCCACTTTACCACTATTTTAACAAAATATTCTATGCACAACAATTGATCGAAGAAAAAAATATTTATATTGATTCTTGAGCAGCAAGAGAAACATGCGCTGGATAAAAAGATATCCTATTCAAACTTAGTAAATGAAATTGGTTGTAAAAAACAAAGGAGGTTTCGTAAAAATAATTCAATTGTATTGTACATCAGGGTAAAAGGCTTTAATCTTGAACAATCGATTCAATAGATACTACAATATTTTTGAAGAGCGATCAGTTAAAAAATTCAGGACACCTGTCTTAAATTAGGAAAATCTTCTAAGGAGAATCATCATACGGACTTTGGTATTACGAAATAATTTGGCTCTCGTCTAATTAATTCCGAATTATTTAAAACTTCTCATGTAGAAATGATACAATTTTGGTTAGATACTTGAGACCATGTATAGCTTTACTCCCGGAAATCAATATTTTTCTTGCCCAATATTAACTGTTTAAACCCTGAACTAAAGTAGATATTTCTTGCATTCTCAAAACCATGTAAATCAATTGGCCTTTGAAATTATGAATTAGCCTAACATATAACTGCTGTTCATTTATTCAATTTAGACGAGATGATGGTTCACAATACGTGCATTACACATGTTTAAAATGGTGTTAAAATGCTGCAAATGTAATCAACCTATATCGTCGTGCCTTTAAAAGGCGTCATCAGCAGGAATGACTAAATAGATTACTCGTAGATGTTATATTCCTCGATAATTATATTAAAGACTATGGTGCTCTTCCTGTCAAACCCCCCAAACGCCCCCAGATAAAAATGCCTTTGGGCAGTTAGAAAGAACACTTCTACAAGTATCAGTTAGAAGTACCTCTCTTTAGAGCTTAACCCCACCTTTTTAACTCTGCACCCAATATTGATTGGTTTGGTCTACTTCTATTCTCTTTACTTTAATATCATAAAATCCTTTTCGATCTCAAGTGTTTAAGGGAGTGATGGGATTTTTTTGAATTATTGCAACAAAAACAAATTTTTACGAATTGCCCATGTTTCAAATGGGTTCATGGGAATTCCAAGTCTAAAATTGAGAATCATCTATATGTCCAGGTACCAACTTGATTTCCTTTCGACTTTAGGGGTGGTCTTAGTATTGTATGGAGTTGGAAAAATTGATTTCCGAAAGGGTTGATAATTCCAGCTTGAAGTTTGAAGCAAAAACCTGTAATCAGAATGTTTCATTTTATTCCATTACGATTTTTTCGGGTGGGGATTTGCGCGACAGAGGTGTACTTAAGCACCAGGAACGCGTTATGTCACCCTTTGCCTCTGCAAGTTACCCTAAACGTCACTACCCGCAAGGTACAACCCTCACATTTCCAAATCTACCACACTTTCTCTATATAAGATATTCATTTACAGTACCCTGATCTAATGGACAACTGTCGATTTCTGTAAGTTGACATAACTCAACACTACGAGGGCGGTTTGTGGCCCAATTCGTATTACATGTAGATAACTTTTGTGTGAGTCCAATTCTCTGTAAATTGTGAGATAAATTCCTCTTGTTGGTGCACCTCTCATATGGGGAGAAATCCGTCTCACTAGCCTAAAGCAGAAAAATTAGAAACGCCCAATTTTGATCCGTTGATTCACTTAGACGACGCCAACAACAAAGAACAACGAACCACTGTTTATTTAAGAAGTCAAGGATATAATCTGATTAACCAAGCGTTGTTACTTGAAACTACTACGTCTCAGGAATTATAAATTGATCGTCAATTTCTAATTCTATCCGTGAACAATTTTTACGGATCTGATTAACGTGTAATCTCATACAACCAGCTTTTTCGGCTAGAATAAACATCTGTTGAGAATTAAAAAAAAAAACAGAAACTCAACAGACATTGGAAAAATCAGCACTTCTTGGAAATTCGAAAGGGTTACATCTTGGTAATTGAACGTATAAGAAGAATCTGGTTTGATTTATAAGACAAACATCTTTCATTAAAAAGGTAACAATTCTATTCCAATTACAAGGTTGATCTAGACTAAAATGAGAAAAATCTGGTCTCTGAGGAAAGAAAGAGACAAGAGGAAGAGCTTGTCAAGTACTCAACAACTCTTCGCTACCTCGAACGAGAAGGGTCAACAGAATCATGAACAACTGAACCCTACTCACCACAATCAACATCACCATAACCAACCTCACCACCAAAATCATCATCAACACGCCAACTCAGTCCATGATTTTGATACTTCAAACCAAACAATTACTGAGGTTTATCAAGATGATTATTCAACTTTTGCAAACACCACCATCAATTCCATTAATGAAGGTAACAATAAGCAAACTCATAGTCATAACCACTCAGTTTCAATTCATTCAACTTTGCATTCATCTTCAACATCACTTCATAAATCCAGTGCTGCATCCGCAAAGTCTGTTTCTGCATTGGTGAGGCCTGATTACGATACTAAATCGATTAAACACGCATGGTTGAATGTTATGGTTAATGCAGCTTCAGCAGAAGAAATTAGTGAAAGAACCATGAAATTATACAGAGCAGAGCTAAAAGGTTCTCATTTGGCCTTATACAAAACTCATCCAAATTTGAATATCAAAAGTTTTAGATTGAATGAGCCTCAAGATCCAAATAATGCAACAGCAACAGCAACAGCACCAGCACCAACACCAGCACCAGCACCAGCACCAGCACCAGCACCAGCACCAGCACCAGCACCAGCACCAGCACCAACACCAGCACCAACACCAGCACCAACAGCACAGGCATCCGCACCAGTGCCATCACCACAAGTGACTCTGATCGCAGGTGTTCCAACCTCCTCAATCCAAGCTCCACCTGATTTTGCAGCACCTTCATTACTAGCTGGTCAACTTAACGCTCCACCTTCTCTGTCATCGACACCAAATACAGAGTTTTTCAAGCATGGTAATAATTCCAATATAACTATACAAGATATTGGTGCTCCAACACCTTTGACTGCAAATCATGGAACATCGGTTTCCAATATTGGACCAACAGATACCCCGTCCCCACTTGAATACTCAATAACATACTTTGATACAACCATTCCTCATCCTGATCTTAGTTATGACTTTGAGGCTCATCAGTTTCCTCCAGCTACTTCTTCGATTCAATTAGCATATTCACCATTAGCTTCTACAAGAATCAATACGATAGAATCATTGATACATTTTATTTTATTTAACCAAGATGAACTAGACAAAAATTCAATAAGTTCAATAATCAACACTATGCCAATTTTGCCAACTTTTGGTAAGATCTTAAAATTGATCTGTACATTCTTATCATCCATTTTTGCAAATAAATTTGATGGAGACTACAATGCAAATATTATTATCGAGAGGATTTTAGATCTTCTTTACAACATTGAAGAAAATTTCAATGGCTTTTTGTTGAAATCTGATGTCGCTCCTTACATTTTAAGAATTTTGGAGATTTTAACTGATCACTTGGAATCTCCAAATAATAATAACGAGGAAAAGAAGACGGAGGAAAATGTCCAAATTTTAGAAAGTGAAGACCAAGTAGAAGAGGAAAAACAAGAAGCTGAATCACAAGAGGAGAAGGAAGCCAAGTGTCAAGAGAAACAAGAAGATAAAACCCCATCAACCAGTCACAATGTGGAATTATCTAGAATCCAAGAATTCAAGAGCATCATGTTGACCAAACAGCAAGGTTTAATCAGTTTGGTTTCAAATGATAACACCCTGGTCACCGATACAATCCCACTCCAAGACTTAAATGCTACAGTCTTTATGAACGATATTAATTTGATTGATCTCGCTACTACTATTAGTGCGATTGATCTCAAATTTTTCAAGCTGTGGAATTCCAACATCGACAAGTCTTTGTTGTTATATTCTTCGATCAACAGTGGCCTTGATATAAGTGCTACCAATCCAAATGTTTCCTTCGATTTTTTCCACAAAAAAAATCCTTTGATTTTCAATAATGACCATCATATCCATTATTTATCCAGATTGTTAGTTAATCACTTATTTATGGAGAATACTAATGGTAACGGGACTAGTTCTCATGGATTGAGCTCATCTGTGTTGGAAGGTAAAGCTCGCCTTTTAGAAAAGTGGATCGATTTGGGCTGCTTGTTGGATAAGTCTGGTAATATGTCTTCATGGCTTGGTATATCTTCCATTATCTTATCTCAACCAGTTTTAAGATTGACAAAGATCTGGTCCCTTGTTTCAGTTGACTATATCAAGTTATTGAAAAATGACTGGTCACCTGTTCTTTTCGAATTAGACAGAAGATACTTAGCCAATGGATCACTTAGCTCTGATAAATTAAATTCAGCTACATCACCTAATACTCCTAGCTCCACCTTGAATAACAATGAAGATGATGCTAACGTTACTCCAAAAGACTCTTATCATATTATGGCTCCAAGAGGACTTGGGAAGATCTACCCCAAGGAGAAAGTGATACCTTACTTTGGTGACTTGGTGATTAATAATTCAGTCAGCTCCACCAGTAATATTTTAGAATTAGAGTCGATTTGGAAGCGCATAAATTATTCTTTCAACAGATGGAATGAGTACTTATCGAACTTGGTGAATTATAATGAAATTATCAAGTATAATGATGATGTGTTGAGAAGGTACGATAGCATGGGTTTTATTTTCTCTAATGAAAGTTTGAACCAGGTTCTTTACTTGGGTGTTAACAGTGATGATACTAAATCATTACCTTCAAATTATGATGATGAATCCAAGGATGGTGAAAATTCCTTCCAAGAACTCAAAGAAAATGTTGACTTGAGGAATAAATTGATAAGGTTAATAGAAGTGAATTGCGATTCTATTAATTTGGAAAATATTATGAAATTTTCTTTAATTTTGGAACCAGAATTACCAGAAGCATATCTTGTATCTCCGCTGCCACGTCTTAATTCCACAGACTCAGGATTAATGGGACACCGCAACTTGAGCTCATCTAACCTTTCAATCCATTCGACAGACTCAACATCCTCAATGAATTCGCCATCTATTTCCAACTTCAGCATGAATGAAACAGGAACTTCAGAAGTTAACCCTGGTATGAGAATTCCGTCATTCAACAACAACTATTTCAAGATTAACTTGGCAAAATATGATGATTTGGTCAACACCAACACTGTCACTTCCCATACAAAGGATTCCAAATTACAACAAGTTCTAGATCCATCAATTAACAAACACAGCTTTGTTATAGATGATGATTTAACTTTTAGAATTGACGACTTTGTAAGTGGGATTGATATGGTAAATTCAACTACTTTAAATGCCTTAGATGATGTGGATAATGTTGACGATGAAGATGATGTTCCTGGTTTGGGAATAGATGTGGATGATATTTTAAACTCTGACAAGTTTAATAATTTCACAATTTCTCCAAACCCAAATATTAATGCCACTGAGACTGCTTCTTCCGCTACAGCAAATGGATCTAACAATGCCAAGAAACCAAACAATTATAGTGTGATATCATCTGAATCTTCAAATGGTATAAGTACTCAACAAACTTACAAATATATCCCTAAATATGCAAGTATCGATAAATTGATCGACCTTCTTTTAATTGATGCAAAGTATTTTGGTGAGAATGTGTCGATGGATTTGACTGAGTATAGATTTGTTTTCTTGTTGAATTACAATTCCTTTATCACTACCAAAGAATTGTTAGATAAGTTAGCTCATAGGTTCATCAATTCAGGTAATGCTGTGATTTCTGTCATGAAAAAGTTATATTTGTTAAGAACTGTTGATGAAACTAATGAAGAGCAAGTATCTTATCCACAACCTACAAAGCTTCCAATGGAATTTCCAAACTGGTCTTTAGATACTGATGTGGATTTGAACGAATTAGGTGACGTTGATTATGAATTGTTACTTAAGATCCAGATCAATATTTTGAAAGTATTGATTGTTTTGATCAATAACTTCTACTCGAACTTTTCATTGGATTTAGCAAACAAGAAGATTTTGATCAAGTTGTTAAAATTATTCAGTAATGAAATTTTACAATGGTATAATTCTAACAAGATCGATCCAACATTAGAAAAATCTTTTGAAAGCTTGGTTAACTATTACAAAAAATTGAAGAAGTTGTTCGTAAAGAAAACTTACAGACCTATTGAAATTCTGAAATTTGATGAATATTTAATTACTGAGTTTAGATTCAGCAACTCATTACATGAAGTGCCTATGAACAGAAACTTGCCTGGTCACAAGAACGTGATTAAGATTGAAAAGTTCTTGCTTAAGTTCAATAAATTATTGGCTGTCTTCTATAGAGGAATCAGAGCTGAAGATTGGGATAAGGTGTACAAAATCTTGGAAAATGCTTTTGAAAATAATGCTCTTTTAGATTTCAACTTGCAAAAGAATAGCGTGAATGATGAAAATTTGATAATTTCCAACATATTTAACTATTTTGAGTCTTTGGTGGAACCTAATGAAAAGCAGTTAGTCTTGAAAAAATTCCCATTAGTGTTCAGGAAGTTATTCAAACTCTATTTTAAGTTCAGAAGTTACTTATTGATTCAGCTCACTGATTTGAATATAACGGTTGAAGAACGTTTGGATAGAATGAAGACATTGTTACTTATGGTGAAGATTTCAAAACTTAAGATGAGTGATAATCAATTCGTTTTTGAAGGTGGAAAAGACAGTATTCCTTCATGTATTGAAACTGCTGTTACAAATGTTATTTACTCCCCAGAAAGTAGACTTTTCACCAATTTATGGATTAAAGCTTCTAACTTTTTGAATAATGAAGAACCTAGCTCCAATGCAGCATATGATGATTTAAATCTGTTGTTACCTATAAATTTGAAAATTACTGACTTGCAAAGCTCAGAACCATTGTTGCCATGTTTCTGTTGGATCATTGAAAACTTAATCGAGACTAACAAATGTCCAAGCTTTTACAAACAAAGTATTAATTTCAACAAGAGATACTTAATCTTTAAGTTGATCAAAGAATTGAGTATCGAAGATGATGCAAATGATCTGCATGAAAATAGCTACCATGAAACTAGAGAGTTTGACTTTTTACTCAAATTAGATGAATCTTTGGTGAATAACCAAAGCCTCAGAGACTTCACATTTTTGGAAAAAGATAAAACCAAACTATTTAGAGCTGTTTTACATGATCAACATAAATTGTTAATACTTGAAAATAAGAAGAAGCTTTTTAAGGAAAAGTCATTGCAACTGAACTCGGGAGCTGCAAACAATTCTACCAACAGCGTAAATCAAGGAAGTATTTCAGGATCTAGTTTAACTCAGGTCAATACCTCCACCAGTCAATCCTTGAACAAGAAACCATCAAGTTCCTCCTTAAGAAGACAATCATTGTCCTACAAATCTAATTCAACCTCCAGATTTAAAATCAGTGGCTTGTTCAGTAAATCTAGACCTTTCTCTTTGAATGTGTCAGGTTTATCTAACTCTTCTTCAGAAAGAATCGTTTCTGCCAAAGAATTACCACAAGTTGAAACACAAGTTGATCTTAAACAAAAGCCTTTCTTGGTAATCCCATTACGTAACATCAAGTTGTTCCCAGCGTACTTGTTGCCATTATGTTTCATTATCGATTCTGACAATACCAGTGTTGATTACTTTTTCCAAGCACCAAACGAATCCGAATGGAATGACTGGTTGGTTAAGTTGAACTTTGCCAACAGACATTGGTTCTTCTCCAAGTCGCTTAATCTTAAGAATAATCACAATTTCACTACTTTTGGTATCCCACTTAGTGTTGTTTGTAATCGTGATCAAGCGATTGCTCCTAAAATTTTGACACTGATGTTTGATGAAATCGAAAAGGAAGGATTGAATGATGTTGGTATTTACAGAATCAGTTCATCTATAAGTGAATTGAGTAATGTGAAGGCAACTATTGATAAGACAGGATCACTTAATTTCAATGAACGCGCTTTTGATGTTCACACACTTACCAGTGTTGTCAAATCATACTTTAGAGAATTACCAGATGCATTATTTACTGACAAGGTTATCAATGCATTCTTTGCTTTAAAGCAACAACATATAGACGAGCAAACAGAAGAAGCAACAATCATAGATCAATACAAGGAAACTTTGAAATACTTACCATTTTTCAACTACCATACCTTGCGTTTGTTATTGAAGCATTTGCAAAAGATCACTAAATTTAGTGACACCAACAAGATGACTCCGTCCAACATAGCCACTGTTATTGGACCTGCATTCACCGAAGCAAGTAGTATGGACTCATTAATCAACAATTTTGGATTCATGAATTCCATTTTAGAAAAGTTGATTAATAACTACGAGTATGTTTTTGATGACGAAGAAAAATCTCAAGAAACTCAAAAGATCAATACAGAAGAAGCGGAAGAACAAGGAGAAGCTGATACATCTGGTGAATGATCCGCGGGATCATTTTTTTTTACTTTTATTATATCGGTTTTAAACATTTTTATATTCAATTCAATTCGTTAATTAGTCTGAACATTATTTGTAGTTGAAATTGTATTATTTGAACCATTAAGAATTGAGAGAATTTGATACTACCACAAATTTTTTTGTTAAGATACAACATATCAAGATGGCAAAAGACTTTTATTTGAAGTTGTTAATTCATCAAGTTATTTATTATTCTAAGATTTTGCAGCCATTTAATTTAATATGCAAATTTAGGCGACTTTAAAAGATGATTTTCCGAAGTCTGGTGTACCTCCTAAGGTACCATAGATATCACCAATGTAGTTCTTAGACTTGAAATTTTCACCGGATTCATAAACCTCGTCCCATCGAGACAAGATATCATGAACGAATGGAAGTCCAGCTCTGATCAAGTTATCTAATGAAGCATCAATTCCACCTTGATCAGCAGTGTTAAAGAAACCAACAGTGTTGTTAGCCCAAGATGGTGGTGGAGTAGCAAAGTCAGAAATGGTTCTCATAATCACAATTCTACCATAGTCAACAAGACCATACTTTTGGGATCTAACAAAAGCTTCCAAAGAAGCATTGTCTTCTTGAGCAGTGGAACAGTAAACAGCACTTCCATTAGTCATCATAGAAGCAAAACCATCAAAGTAGTCGTTTAATGCCTTACCATAGAAGTAGTTATCGGAGGTGAGAACATCACACTTGGAAACAGTAGGTAAGGAGCGAGCAGCAGTTTCGTTATACAAAGTCCTGAAATTTGCATTTTGGATGGTACCATTACTTAAACGAGCACCTAAGGCCAATGAAACCGCATGATCTCTCAATTGTTCGTTAACTTCGAAGACTTCAGTACCATAAACATTTTCTGGGTATTGACCTTGATTCTTGGTACCATAAGCGTAGTAGCCAGTAGTCCAGTTAGAATTGGTATTGTTGTAATCAGTGTAATCAACTTGGTATTCTAAACCAACTTGAACAGCATATTTAGCAAAAGTCACACCACCAATAGTAGTATGAGAAGGAATACCTCCAGCGATACCAGCAATCAAGAAGTAAGTCTTAGACAAGTCAAAAACAGGGTTTAAAGTTAAGGCAGTAACGGTAGCAGCAGCATTGATTTCCCCTTCACCGGTAGTAACTTGACAAATGGTGTAATTGGTAGAACAATAAAGGGTTGGGTATTCTGGAGATAATCCAGGAATAGTAATATTGTGAACCAAATCAAGGGCCTTCATCCAAGGGTCTCTTTCTAAAGAAAACATAGAAACTATGAAAGCCTTTGGCTGGTATATGGCAAATGGTTTACCGTAGCTAGTTTGGACATCATCGTTGACACTGATAGGAACTTCATTACCCAATTCAGTTTCATTGACAGCACGTCTGAATGGTTGCGCGGAAGCAAATCCAGCGACCAAAGAAAGAGCAATCTTTGAAAACTTCATGATGGGTTCTTTCTAAATATCTATAGACTACATCTTTCAATCAAGAGAAACAATATTACTATTTATATTCAAGTTTGTCGTGAATTCTTTTACTAGGGTAATAGTGAATTTCGCGACTGTAATGCTTAAAATGGATAAGGTAGTATTTTATTATCTATTTATGTGTCTACCTGCCAAAAGCGTTTTAATCTATCCTAATTCGGAATGGGAGATGCGTTATGAGTATAAGATGGGCGACCCTTTGAAAAAATACGTCTGGAAAAGATACTGGAACTATGGTCCAAGATCAGTGATAGTGTATGTCGCTTTGCCGAAATTAGGGGTTCCACCCAAGGTACCCAATATATCTCCTAGGTAATTTTCACTCTTGAATGAATTCTGTTCGTAGAGTTCAGTCCAATTTTGAATTATGTCTTGTACAAATGGCCATCCTCCTTCATATAAGTTATCTAATGCAACTTGAAAACCACCTTTTGGATGATCTAGGAAAAATGAAATTGGGTCTTTTTCCATGGATGGTGGGGGCCGAACAAAATTAGAAATTGTTCTCATGACAACAACCCTTTCATAATCCACAAGACCGTGAGGACTCATACGCATTAGAGCCTCAAGCGAAGCGTTATCTTCTTGTGCTGCAGAACAGTACATAGCGGAATTATTGCTTACTAAAGCAGCATACTTAATATAGTAATCACTTAACACCGAACCAGTGAAGTAGTTATCACTGGTGAGAACATCACAGCCTCTAACAATAGGTAAGTCTCGAGCCGGGCTACCATATAACTTTCGCAATTTATCGTTGAGTCGATTACCCTGGCTAAGTTGTGCTTGCATAGAGGCAACTTCTACCGCACGATCCCGAAGTTTTCCATTCAATTCAAATACTTCTGTACCATAAACCGAATCAGGGTACTCGTCTGGTGATCTAGTTCCGTAACTAAAATAGCCTGTTGGCCAACCCTGATATTTTTCGGCAATTTCTTTAGAATCAACCTGATATTGTAAACCTACCTGGATAGCATATTTGGCGAAAGTTACCAGACCTGTAGTAACCATTGATGGTTCACCTCCTCCTATACCAGAGAGAAGCCAGTAAGAAGTCGAAAAGTCAAATTTTGGAGATGATATCAAAAAAGCCATTGATGCAGCGGCATTAATTTCTCCTTCACCAGTAGTGAATTGACATACGGCAAAATCCTCTATACATCTTACATAAGGGTATGTTGGGGATAAACCTGGTATTTCAAATTGGTGGGAAAAAGAAACTCTGGAAGTCCAAGCCTCTTCTTCAGGCTGAAACATGGATACAATAACGACCTTAGGCTTAATTCTAGGTGCCATGACTGTCTGAGATGGATAGCACAAGGCTAATCCTAACAAAAAGAGCCATGCTGCAATCATACCGGTAATTGATTACTAACTGTTCTCATAAGGATTTCTTGCGTGTGACTTATCTTCAGATCTTGAATAATAGTTTTTGTGTTGTTACCAAAAATACGACATTATCCGTTTCTAAACCAGCTAACGGTAATTGGCGAGACGAATAACTTAGTTAACAAAGCCCAAAACATTCCTGTTTGCTTTTAAATCGTAAGCTCTCTCAAATCGAGCACTATGTTATTAATTTAGTAACGGACCTCAGAATTACCACTATGACTAAAACATACCTCATAATATGCTCATAACACAGACCAAACCTTCAATCAGACTTCAGATGATACAATTGTAGTTTATGTATTATCAACCTTGCCAAAAGTAAAACACTAGCTTAGTTTAATACGTTGATATGATTGAAAGAATTTGTTGATATAGTCACAGTTCATCTATTTTGCTTTCTACCTCCAATTTCTTTACATCTCATCCCAACTGTGCTGCCAGATCATCTCGCGATGATAAAGTATCACGCGTTTGAAAATTATAATACGGAAAATCATCATATACCCTTCTACAACTAGCTTTCAACTACTAGGCAACCGATGTTTGAAGTACCCAGGGGCATAAAGCGTCCCGCGAGCCAGCTAGATGATGGCAACGAATTCAATATACATGTACGTCTTTGTGGACCGTTTAAAGAGAAGATCAGTGGCGTTGCACCCTGTTGATCACAAATACAAATAGGTTACTAACATTTAGGGTAAAGTGTCTATTGAATCGTTTATGTCCCAACGACTACAAAGACAAGCAACTCCTGAATCAGATTCAGAAGAGGAGCAATCATCGGAGGAAGAAGAGGAAGATATCATAAATACTGAGCTGGCCAAGGCTGGTGTCATAGAGAGAATCACCCTTAAGAACTTTATGTGTCATGATTTTTTTGAATTAGATCTAGGTCCTCAAATCAATTTTATTATTGGAAGTAATGGTTCAGGAAAGAGTGCTATTTTGACCGGTATTTCGGTAGGTCTTGGAGCAAAAGCCACAGATACAAATAGAGGTACATCCATTAAAGACATGATTAAGGATGGTAAGACCACCGCAAGAACCACCATAGTATTTCTCAATGAAGGACCACAGGCTTTTAGACCCGAAGATTTTGGAAACAGAATTATAGTGGAAAGAAAAATTCAACGTAATGGAACAAATGCATATGCCATAAAGTCTAGCACCGGAAAAGTTGTCTCCACCAAAAAGGCAGTATTGGATGAACTTTTACATAAATTTAACATTACCATAGACAATCCTTTAGCATTTTTATCACAAGATAAAGCAAGAGAGTTCATTAGTTCAAGTTCAGATGAGACGAAATATGATTATTTTATGGAAGGTGCCTACATTGCAGAGATCTTCCGTAACTTTCAGAAAACTGTTTCAAATGTACAAGATGTGGAGAACAAATTGAAGCAAATCAAAAAGCAAGCAGTGGTTTTCCGTAAAAAGTACGAAGAGGCAAAAGTAGTCTATGATAGATACCGTGAATCAGACTATCTCAGAAAGAAGTTACAGGTGATTCATGGTAAAATTTACTGGTATAATGTCCATACAATAGAACAAAAAGTGAAAGCGTATGAGAACAAGTTAAAAGATGCAAAGAGCGATACAAAGGGTATCCAAGACAGAATAAAACTAGCACAAGATCTTGATACAACCCGTCAGACAGAAAAACTGACTGCTCAAGAAGAGTATGAAGGAATCCAAATCGAAGTAACAAAGTGCAAGGAACACTATAGTGAACTCGTTGAAGCACACACTGACATTAAATCGAGAATGAGCACAACTGCTAATGAAATCAGAAGTCGTACAGAAGAAGCAAAATCTCACAAAGAAAGAATAAGAGCAGCCAAAAAGGAAATTGATATGGAGTTGAAAAGAATCGATGAACTCAATGGACAATCGAAAGATGCTTTAAAAGAGACATTAGATGAATTGAAAGCCAATGAAACTTCTTTAAAGGCCGATAAACAATCAGCCAAGGATGAATTATCACAACTAGAAAACTCGGAAGTGCCCAGACTAGCTGAGACAGACAAGGAAATATCACAAAGTAATCTAACCATAACATCCTTGGAAAGAAGAAAGCAAGCACTTTTGGGTTCACAGAAGGATAAGTATGCAGCATGGGGAAGAGATATGACCTCAGTCTTAAATGAAATTAGACTGTATAATGGATGGCACAAACAACCTGTTGGTCCTATCGGCTCATTTATAGAGGTTAAACAAGAGTACAACAATTGGAAACCATTATTAAATACAGTCTTGGGTAAAACTCTTGACTCGTTCCTCGTTTGCGATGAACATGATAGAAAGGCGTTAGCAAACATTCTCCGGGATCATAGAATGAATAAAAATGTGATTGTCAGAAAGTTTGAAGTTTTCCAATATGACAAAGGTAAAGTGAACAATCAAACAACTTTTTTAGATATGCTCAAAACTTCGAATGACAATGTTTTGTATACACTTGTTGATGCTAATACAATTGAAAAGTTTATCATAGCAAAAAGTTATAAACATGCAGAAGAATTAGTCAGACAAAATATCCCTAACCTTCTTGGTGTATTTTCATTACATCAAAAAAATTCCGGACAAAGAACAAGTATGACTAATGGTACTCTTAGAATTGATCCAGTGTATTATTCCAATGATTTAGCAAAATTTTCAGTTGGATCGGTTTCTAACACTCAAGAATTAGAAGAGATACGATCTCAAATTGCAGAAGAAAGAGATAATCTTGAAAAATTTGCAAGAACCAGAAGACATATCATGAGTAGCAGAAATTCTCAATTGGAAAGTTGCAAATCAAAACTTTTATCTATCACTCAGAGTTTAGAAGCAACTACAAAGGAAATCAGAAAAGTTGAAATTAAACTTAATGAAAACGGTGATTTCGCCAAAATAGAGTCTTTAAAGACAGAAATTGAAGACTTGAATTCTCAAGTAAAGACATTGGAAAATGTCAAAACTTCTTTGATTGAAGACTACAAGCAAAAAATAGAAAAAATGGAGTCATTGAAATCAGAAGCCAATAAAGCAGAAGTAGAGTTGAATGAAGTTAAGTCCAGAAGTGATGACTTACAGAACAAGATTGTGAATTTGGAAATAGAAATTTCGGAACTCAATTCAAATATTAAAGGAGACGAATCAGAAATAGAGAAAAAACGTGTTATCATAGAAGAATCTGAACAAAAGCTTCTATTAGCGAATTCCAAATTGAAGGAGGTGGTAGAAATTGCCGAATCAAAGTGTGATAAGAATGAAGTTACTATAGGAGAACAAGATTCCCAACAATCCATCGAAAGAGAATACGAGGAAATTCAAAGACAAGTCAGACAAGCGGAAGAGCTGGTAGGAAGACCATTAGCTGAAGTTCAACTTGAATTGTCACAAGCCAAGGAAAAGAGAGATATTACAAATCGTACGGTTGACGAATTATCAAAGGCATCTGGTGATACCAATTCAGCATTGAATGTTAGATTCAACACATTCCATACTACTTTCTTGCATAATGTACAAGATGCTTGTCGCCTCTTCGAAAATTCTCTAGAATTAAGAGGATTCAAGGGTAGTCTTACTTTCGATTACGAGAACAAAAAGTTGGTCATGTTGGCAAAAACTAGAAATGATGATCAACTAAGAACTATGGACTCATTATCTGGAGGAGAGAAAAGTTTCTCTCAAATTGCACTTTTGCTTTCTATTTGGAAAGTCATGAATTCGAGAATCCGTGGTTTGGATGAGTTCGATGTTTTCATGGACTCTGTTAATAGATCTATCAGTATCAAGTTACTTTTGCATGAATTGAGACAATATCCAAAATCTCAAAACATATTTATTACTCCCCAAGACATCGCTGTGGTAGGTGATTTAAACAATGAAGATGTCAAGATCCATAAGATGCCCGATCCAAGAAAGGATACTTAAATCATATAACAAGAATGATGGAAATCGAAAAATTTTATTATAGAACTTACACAAGTTCTCCTCAATAAATAATAATGGAACATCGTGTTAAACCGTTCAATTAATTGAACCATTTGTAAGCTCTTTCCTCTCATTGGCCCCATTTTCTTTCAATATATGATAATCGGATTATTTATAGTATAGATTTCCTAAACGACTCTATTTGGTGGCTCCTATCCAGAAGAGTATTGATAGTCCTTGTAGCGGTTAATGATGTAATTTCTATCTGCTCTGGATCATGTTCAAAGTTTAGCTTTTTGGCTGTCTAAGTCCGTAGAATAATTTAATTATTTACATGACTATTTACAAATATGTTTATGAGAATTACCAACTCATCTTATTTGTTGGTTTAACTATTGGACCATACTTCGATACCCATTCAGGAACCAGTTCCATCAATTTGTGGAATTTGGCATACTCAGCATCATCCAAAAGAATATACGAATCTGGAGTATGGGACTCAACATACCGATCAAGATACACTTTGAGATCATCGAAAGTAACTGATGGGAAAGCCATTAAGGTGTTCAACACTTCAGAGTACACTCTAAAAGACGCATTTTCATGATGCTCGTAATACTGTTTCATAATGCTAGACAAGGACTCTTTGAGATTAGATTCTTCTGATGGTTTTTCAAAAACATTTTTTCCAATATAGTGAATAACATTCAAATAGTTCTCTTCTCGAAATAAAGTCTTGGTGCTGATATATGGAAACACATGAGGTAATTTTACAAGAATCAGTTGAACTTCTTTGAAACGATAGTTCTTGCACAAGCCTTTGATAACAAAGGTATGAAGCATATAATGAGTTGATGAAATAGTTGGGATTATATTGAGCACCCCTTGATCCTTAGAGATCATCTGTCGAATATTTTCCTCGATCATTCTTTCAAAATATGGCAAATCTGATGTATATAAAGAACCATTTATTATAGGCATTGCAACGGAATTTGGAGACGTGTAGACGTTTCTAACCATGATTGGATTGAACAATTTCAAATCTACCTGCTCTTGTAAAAGATCCAGTTCTGTTTTGAGTTCAAGTGGTATTTCATCGGTGTATCTATGTGCATTTGATTTGATATTATTTCTTCTCCATACCTGGTTGGTAAAGACAGACATCCTTTGAAGTTGATTAAGTCTGGTCCAATTTTTGGCTGTTGAATGTCCTCTGAAAGAGAAACAGAGATCTTTAAATGCAATAAGTGCACTCGAAAGGTCTCCGGAAGCACTATATGCTTCTACCAATGATATTTTCAATGTTTTATAGGTGTTTTTATGACTGATATAGGAATAAAATCTCTTGAAATATCTCAAAAGACCCTTTATTCGGGTGTGGTCTTTTGAATGTTGGAATATTATGGCCAAAGATTCTATTACATTAGGATTAATTAAAAATAGAAACTCTATACTTTCGTAATTGTAAGATGATAAATTGTCTTGATCATAAGTATTATAGTGATTTATAAGATGATGAAAAATAAGTACCGCTCCAAGATGTGTCCCAGATTCACACACTTTATTAATATAAGTAGCCCAGACTTGGTTGGATAATTTGAAATTGGGTATGGAATCGTATATAATATGAAGCATCGTTGTTGCAGCTGGTATATTGTCAATTTGTATCAAATTATGTAATACCACTTCTAACAAGTCAGTTTCAAAACCATTTTGAATATTGTTAGCTACTAACGAGTAGATCTTCTTATGATCTATCTCATTCTCTTGAAGCAATGTCGATAATTCTCGATCAAGACTGGTTGAAGCGAAACATCTGATTTGGTTGGACGATAATAAGTGTAATGATTGTAAGTCTGGAACGTATGACTTTTGTGATTTATTCGTTATGATCTTGAGTTGTGACTTCAAACCTCGGGCACGTATCACTACATCACGAGGCCATCGTTTGGTAGCCCTTCGTAGCATTACTTGTGCTTAGGTCAACTCTGAAATATTTGCTACTAAACTAATTAGAGGTCCAATTACATAATCATTATCAAAAGATCAAAAAATTTTCAAATAGTGAGTTGATTGAAAGAGTATTCAATACGTATTGTGGGGCATAATGTTGAGGATCGGGTTAAACAGTACGCTCAAGGCAAGCAGAGTTATCCCACGTGTTCTGAAAGGGATGATGGGCTCTTCATACAAGACTTTAGAATCTTCAGGAAGAATCTCTAGCCCAATCTACGCATCTGTTAGATTCAACTCTTCAAGCACTGAAAAATATGAAGTTCAAGATAAATTGGTTTCATTCGATGAACAAGTTGAAGCAGATAAAATCGTATCTGATTTAACTTCTTTGGATTGGGGGTATTTGGACTCTATTGGTATGGCTCAAGGTTGGGGTCCAACCGCTTTGATGGAACGTTACTTGGAAGCTGTTCATATAACAACTGGTTTACCATGGTGGGGAACTATTGCTACTGCCACTGTTATTGCCAGGGTTTTCTTATTCCCATTATACATGGCTGCATCTGCTAATGGTGCCAAATTAGCTAAGGCCAAGCCAGAAATGGATGAAATCTTAAGTAATTTAAAGACAGCTGAAACCAATCAAGAAAAATACCTTTTAGTTCAAGATAGAAAGAAGCTAATGAAGCAACATGACATTAAATTTTACAAGCAAATTTTCCCAATGATGCAATTGCCAATTGCGTATGGTTTCTTCCAAGCTTTGAGAAAAATGTCTGCTTACCCAGTTGATGGTTTCACCACTGAAGGTTATGCTTGGTTTGAAAATTTAGCTCAAGTTGACCCATACTTGGGTTTGCATGGTATTTCTGCTGTTCTTATTTTAGCAATTGTTCGTTTAGGTGGTGAAACTGGTCAACAAGCAATGACTGGTCCAATGAAGAAGGTTCTTATGGCTTTACCATTTTTATCTATTCTTATTACCAAGGACTTCTATGCATCTGTTATGATCTACGTTGCCTTTAACTCTTTATGTTCAACTATTCAAACATTTATCTTACGTAACAAGACATTCAGAAAAATCTTTAAGATGCCACCAACCGTGGTTAACAAGCCGGATCCGAACAAGAAGCAACCAGAAACTATTTCTGAATGGATGCGTCAACAAAAAGAAAGTTTTGATGATCAAGTTCAAAGTAAGACCAAGGAATCAGCCCGAAAGCTTGAAGCTCAAGTTTTAAGAAGAAGAGATGGGACTGATGGCTTCATCAAGAGACACAATAAGTAACCTGTACATAGTCATAGTTAATGTAATATAGTTGAAAATAATCAAAATCAATGTATAAAGTTTTTCGGCATTTTCATCTACTCATCATAGTGTTCATAGGCAATTACAGTAGATATTACCCACTCAGAAAATAAAAAGTGGAGTAGTAGGAAATTATTAACGAACAGAATATCTGATTACAAATTATATCACCGGGGTCTTTGAAGATGATCTTATACTAGGCTACCAGAACAAGAATTATTATAGACGGCAATATGTCAGCAAAACGCAATCTAAGCAACATATGCTCAATTTTTTAAATATAGTACAAACACTAATAATTAATTTAGAATAACAAATTAAAATTGTAAGTACAATTGGATCACAGTAAAAAACCGCGAACCCACATGTTTAAATGAAGAAAGAACGAACAACAACAAACAATGGTGACTTGAATATTTTGATATCATCATTCAATTGACCAGCATTGGTTTTACCAAGGAGGATCAGGTCTACTGTAAATTTACAAGTAAGGGAATGTAAATCCTTAGAGAAGCGATTCGCCAAAAAATACCACAAAGCCTTTCAATCGTGACAAGTTAGTATAATTCGCTTGCTCAATTATTAATCAAGAGTGAGATAATCTAGTACACTTTTAACCCGTACCTTGTCACCAAGGAAAATACACCTACATTTGGGTATAGAACGCAGAACCTACGTAAAAATCAGTTTGTGTAAAGTTAGCTGTAATCCGCCGCTAATTATTGACACTTTCGTATACTTAATCCCCAGTAAAGGGTCTGTAATTCACTACTAGTTTAGCTGGGAAAAAGGAGAGAAAATAAAAAAGAGGGAGAAGGCAAAAGAAATGGAAGAGTGAAATGATCGCGTTGGAATTTGGAGCACCAGTACCAAAAATGTAAATAAATTAGAGAATTGGTAATTTTGGCATGGCTTATTAAGAATATTGTTGAGAAGATTGAGAAGATTGATACAACCAATGTTTCCAACTTAACATAGGAGATCAAGCCAACACTGACCACGGCTCCCTATTGGCTTAGATAAACCACGGCGGCTCACAATTTCCTTATTGGGACATGTCGCCGTCCCGCCGGACCGCACGCATCTTACCGCCATAGCCTACTAGTGAAGCGGTGCAGAGAAAAAGCAAATAAAAAAAAAAAAAACAAAAAAAAGGGACCGCATTAACTCTTAACTTAGCTCCAACTGATTTCCTTAGCGCCGACTGTGGCACAGCCAAATACGAACCTTGAGTATTTCTTGCTTCGGAAATTAAGGTATAATAATCATATTGAAGAGTCTACCACGGTAACCCCTCCTTGATACCTTTGATAGCCAATGACTGATGCCTAGCAGCGCTCTCAGATCAATTGGATGCTACTTACAAATCACAGGACCCGATCATCTCCTGTTACTGTAGTCAAAATGGCTGTTATGAAAACTCTATTGTTACCATGCGCACTGGTGCTTAATAATTATTGCTTGAGTAAAAATTTGACTCACCCGATAAAATTTTTTTTTTCTCAAAGTGTCCTAAAACATTGGCCCTATTTAATCAATCGCAAATCTGCACTTCAGCATTTTTTCGAAAGTTGTCATCATAATATAAAAGTTAACCACTTGTTGATATTCGTCTCTAGACATATCCAATAACACATTCTTAAAGATGAACTTCCAGGCGAACGAGTTTCTTAACGACTTAAATCTTGATTTTGATCAATCACCACCACTTAGTGATGGAATGAGTCACAGTGATTTGGACTTGTTTTCGCAAGCTGAATTCTTTGATTTGGATGCTTTTTCCAAGTTGAAGCCTGTGGGTCAAGTCGTTGGTCAAGCACCTCACTCTTACGAAAATCGTAAGGAGCCAGCAGTTAAGTCCGAACCGGACTTATCGCTTGACTTTTTGAACTTGCCAGATTCAGTGCCAGCCACCGAACAAAAGGCCAGCCCTGAAGCTATGTCTCCTGTCTGCCCTTCTGACAGTGTTTCTGCTGTTCAAGACAAAAGAAAGAGAAACACTGCTGCTTCTGCTCGTTTCAGAATCAAGAAAAAGATGAAGGAACAAGAAATGGAAAAAAAATCTAAGGATTTACAAGATAAACTTGTTGCCTTAGAAAAGAAGTTAAAGACTTTGGAAATGGAAAACAAATGTTTGAAAAACATGATTTTGGAACAAAACGAGCAGAAGAACAGTGAGTTGTTGGAGTCCATTAAGAGAAGATCGATATTGGACTCGAAACCTGTTTTTCAATACACCCTTTAGGTCAGTTCGCCTCTATTTTGAACTGCCCTAAGAGAAATTAGCATCACATACCCCCTACTTTGCTTAATCTCACACCCTAAACTGAGTCTTTTAACAACCAGTTAGGAAAGGATCTAGCATCTTTTGCATAGAGATCTAGACTTGTGGTATCATAGACATCTGCCACTTGTCAAACCTTGTACACTATATCCCCAACAGATATAGTAGTATAAGCTGAGCGACTGTTTAATTACATCCTCGCCAGGATCTTAAAATCCAACTTTTAATGACCCGTATGAACATAGATTACGACGCTTATGTCCTTTTATTCCAGATCCAACTCTGTGAATTGCCCCTTGGAATATTTATTCAAAAAGTATCTTTCAATTCTTCAACCAGAAAGACCGGATGTGTTTCCAACAAATACATCCACATGGTAGCAAAATTTTTTATTTTAATTAATTTATTATTTTTTTGCAACCGTAAGTCCTTGCTTTACTTCCATATATATTAATGCAAAAGTACGTTAATAGGTAGAAATACCAAACGAAAACGAAACAAAATCTTTCAAAACATTTGTAAGCAAAAGTATAGTAGATCTCCTCTAAATTGTGTAATGTCGATCCACGGTTGCGGGCCTAATTAAGTGCTACCGATAACTCAGCAACTATAAGCGGCTTTCTCCCTAAGTTACACGACCCCTGGATGGGGGTATTGTGTCTTTTGTAAGTTATACCTACATATATATATGACTAGTATATTGACTTATCAATAGTCCTAAAGATCGTGCGTGGGCCAATTTGTGGATTGAACTTATACATTTGTCTATAAGTGAGACACTTAAACAACGACTAATAGTGAGAAGAAGTTTACTCGATTGTGATTGAACGAGTATATTGCAGTCCAGAACACATCCCGGGAAAAAATCACTGGAGCTGTTAGTTCTCTGCTTAAAGCGAACCATAGCTGTTGATGCATTTAATCGCTCAATTCACACCATAAGATAACACAGAGATGGATAAACCAATTATACGAGAGAATGATAAGGATATCGAAGATGGAATCAGTGGGGGAAATTCATCTACTTCCATCAAAATAATTACCAATGATAAAACCAACAATGAAACCCCCAAAATAGAATCCGATCTACCAGTTACAAATACCAAAAGAAACTCGCCCGATAGTATTGGTTCTTTAGACCCAGAAAACATAGGCATTTTTCATCGTCCTACTTTTGAAGGACATCATCTAGCTATAGATATTGAACGGTCTGTATCTCCATGTGAAATAACAAATCCTTCACTGCCAGTACAGCCCGATTTTGCATTACAACCTGCTAAGAGTATAGACTCTTTGGTACATCCACAAGTAGCAAAAGATCATGAACTATTTGATTCTGTTGAAGAGCAAATTGATTTAAGATTAGCTTCTTCTAATGATCCAACTGTTGTTATGGAACTAGATTTAGATGGAAACGTTAGTTACCTCAGTAAAAACTGGGAACAAATTGTGGGTACAAGAATTAAAAAGATTCTTCATAAACCAATGTCCAATATAATAATAGGTAACACCGATGGTGATTATCAAGTTTTTAATAATGCAATCGAACAAATGATTAGAGATGATTGCTCCTATAAAGTTAAATTTATAACTGCTACCAATGATAGAACAAACTTTGGTGATTCAACTGGTAAAATCACACCCCAGCATTCAGAAGAGGATCTTACTCAATTACAACTTAGTCCCGGTATAACAGTAAGTACCACCACAGAAGCACCAGATGATTTGACGCATAGCTCAGGTATATCTTATGATTCTGATGATAGCACAATTTCATCGAAACTTTCAAATAACGGTGAGGTAATTGAATTAGAAGCTCAAGGAATATTGATACATGACCCTAAAACGAACTTACCTACTCATTCAATGTGGACAATTAAACCATTTGTTCATATTGATTTGGATTTGACTCTTCCAGAGAATTTAATCAATTTATTAGGTTTTGGTTCAGAAATCTTTGAGGGATATCTTTTGAGTTTAAAAGAACAAGGAATTATTGAAGAGGAGGCCGCTCCACAACCAAAGTTAATCTTATGTAGAATCTGTGAAACTGAGATTCCTGCTTGGTTTATTGAAAAACATTCAGAAATGTGTATTGTGGAGCATAGAGTTGATGAAGATTTACAGACTTGCCATGATGCAATCAATGAACAAGCAGAATTAATCAAAAAAATATATGATACTCTTTTGTATCATCAACAACAAGAATCAACATCGCCAAACCAATCAACTGGCTCATCATCTACTTCACTGAACTATCCTTATTCGACACAATCTAGTCCAGTATTATCACCATCACCTCTATCACCTTCATCATCAAAATCATCGGATGATGGTAATAACTTAGTTATGGACTATAAGGGGATACCTTTGCCTAATTTTGCGGGAGACTCTTCACCTAGATTAGCAAATCAAGTGCTTACCAAGAACTTCCAAGCTAATAATCCAATGGTACCTAATAAGAGATTCCCATTAGGAGTTTTGCAAAAATTGATTGATTTATGTGAAGAAGCTGCTCTGATTAATCCAGCAGAAAATAATGGTAATGGAGACTTAGAGTTTTCTCCTAACACTGAAAAAGCTATTAATTCTGTGATAAATTGGAAATTTCTTGAAGTTTCAGACCCTGCTATTAAATCGCTCGTGGATGATACCAAAACATTGGTCAATGAAAAGGTGGATATCTTATCAAGATTAGTTTCTATTTTACAATATTCCAATAAAATTAAAACAGAAGTTGATGAACTAGTTTTGAAAACAGTTCGTGAAACCATTTACAAAATCAAAGAGCAAACAATGCTCAAAGAATTCAATTCAAACAGTACTCCAAGACATAGTACATCAGATATTGCTAGCAATGATGATCTTATTGAGGAGCATCGTCTCTCAGATACCTTGGTTATAAATAGACCAACATCAATGATTATATCACCTCAACCTTCTCGATCCAAGAGTCCATCATCAACTTTGCTTCAAGAACCTTTTTTCAAGGATGAAGAGATCAGGTCTGTTACACCAAAAGACATTTTATTAAGGGGAAGGTCTGCTGATAGATTGGGAAGAAGTAACAGTACAAACAGTTCCAAGTCTTCAGTATCTATAAGTAATGTAAGATTCGAAAATGACTTATCTGATGGAATACAAGAATTAGACTTGTCTAAAAAGAGTAAAGATCTATCAAGTTTTGCACCTCCAGCTCAAGCATTATCTAATAGCTCATCATTTTCATTACCTAGAAGGCATCTTTCACCAGCCCCATATGTTGAAAAACAGAATCTTTCGTCATTCCAAAGGAATCTCAATACCAGACTTGAAACAAATACACCTCATACCTCACCATCTTTTGCTAACTCTGATATCAATAATGATAACCTTTCATTTCCAGAAAAGAGAACTAGTTCTGGCGGAAGCATAATTGCTCAAGGTATTCAAGGCACCCGTAGAAACTCAATAGGCAAACCTCCATTATCACCATTATTAGTTTCTACAACACCATCAAGCAAACCTAATGGTGGAGGAATTAGAGATTATGAAGTGGTAAAGCCAATCAGTAAAGGTGCTTTTGGGTCAGTCTTTCTTGCTAAACGTAAACTCACTGGTGATTACGTTGCTATAAAGTGTTTGAAGAAAAGAGATATGATCGCTAAGAACCAGATCTTAAATGTGAAGTCAGAACGTGCTGTAATGATGAAACAATCTGATTCTCCTTACGTGGCCCAATTGTACAGCAGTTTCCAATCTAAAGATTTTTTGTATTTGGTTATGGAATATTTGCATGGTGGTGACTGTGCAACCTTGATCAAAAATCTTGGAACACTTGGTGATAGCTGGGCAAAGAGATATATCGCAGAGGTTATTGTTGGGGTGGATGATTTACATAAAAGAGGCATTATCCACAGAGATTTGAAACCTGACAATTTATTAATTGATAGTAAAGGTCATTTGAAGTTGACAGATTTTGGATTATCAAGAATGGGTGTCGTTGGAAGACAAACAAACTCTCGTCGTAAGAGTAGTTCCAATGAGCATCCTATTGAATTGTTTCGAAAAAGTTTAAGTCAAGGTGTCAACCATCAAAGTCCTCTTTCAAATGTTTCTGGCTTAGGCTTTGGATCAGATTCGCCCTTAACTGAGTCTTTCCATAAGAGAACTAGTTCCGTCACGCCATTCTCATTATCTCCAACTTTGGAGAATACCAAAGGTTCTGGAGTCAATTCTATTCCAGGTTCTTTGACCTCACCAACCTTATCTTACTTGGAATCATTCAACCAGCAACCACCTCCCCCTTTACTTTCCCATAGAACCTCTTCTATTTTTAGAGGAAACCGTTCAGGTTCTAATTCGAGCGGATTAGATTCTCCTTTACTCAAACCAGTGCTACCTAGAACTTCGTCTGAATCATCATTCGCTTTAGTTGAAGATGATTTCCAGGTGAGTCCTTCACACAACCAAGCAAATATCACCAATTATGCTTTGTTTGATCCTCTGAATGAGAACAATGATATCAAGAAGTTCGTTGGAACTCCAGATTATTTGGCACCTGAAACCATTGAAGGTGTGGGTCAAGACGAATCTTCTGATTGGTGGTCCTTAGGATGTATTTTGTTTGAGTTCTTGTATGGATATCCTCCATTCCATGCCGATACTCCAGAAGCTGTGTTCACCAAAATTTTAGACGGTGCTATTGATTGGCCACCATTGTCCGAAGAAGAAGAAAGAGAATACGCCTCACCTGAAGCTAAGGATTTGATTGTCAAGTTACTCCAAAAAAACCCACAACAAAGATTGGGTTTCAATGGTGCAGATGAAATCAAGGAACATCCATATTTCAGAGGAATAGACTGGTCAACATTATTTGAGGAAGAAGCTTCTTTTGTGCCTACCATTGACGACCCAGAATCGACAGATTACTTTGATTTGCGTGGTGCAGACTTGGTACAATTTCCAAAGGAAGATTCTGATGAAGAGAAACAAGATCCTCCAGACTTGAGAGTTAAGACGAATTCAAATTCTTTTACAAGTGAGTTGGGATCACCCTCACTCGGAAACAATAACTACTCGTCTTCATCTTCATCATTATTAGTGCCTGGTTCAGGAAGTTCCATTTCAGTTCCTGGTGCAAAGAGGGAAAGAAGATCAAGTAGATTAGCAGATCCAAGTGAATTTGGTTCCTTCCATTTCAGAAACCTTTCTGTTCTAGAAAAGCAAAATAAAGATGTTATCAACAGATTAAAAAATGAACATTTGGAACACAGAAATAGTTTTTCATCTTCATCTTCTGAATCAACACCAATTGGAAGATCTAGAGGCTTTTCATTCAGTGGAGCAAGTCAGAGTCAAGGAAGTCTGTCACCATTTAAAAGACCAGTTTCACCTGTTGCAACTGTTTCTGGATCAGGATCTGGTACTGTTAGATCTTCGTCACCTCAAAAAGGTATAGATTTTTCATCATCTCCTCTGTCTTCCTTTAGACAAGAAGTTTTGGGATCTGCTGTGAGTAACTTTTCAAGCGGAGAAGATTTGCCTTTCGAAGCAGGAGGAAAACTGTCTCCAGGATCTGATCTTTATCCTGGTGAAAGACATCGTTCTTCTGTTCATTCTTTAACTAAGCTGAATTTGAGAGATTCCCCTTCAAGCTCAGACACTGAAGACACGAAAAACTCAGCATTATTGCGAATCAAAAAGAGAAGAGAAAGTACAAGAAGATTGGCTGCTTCAAGTACTACTAGTGGATCATTTTCTGATGAGGTTCCTTTGAAGGAGCTTGATGTTCTTTATTGTGAATCTATACCGATTGTCAGACATAGTGTGACAAAAATGTTAGAGAAAAGTGGTTGCATTGTTGTGACTATTTCTGACGGTGATGAATTAGTCAGAAGAGCCACAAGTCAGGTTAAGTTTGATTTAATCTTAACCGGGTTGAGATTACTGAAAATTGATGCTATTGATGCAGTTAAACTTATAAAGTATACCAATAGTGTTAATTCAAATACACCAATAATAGCTGTTACAGGATTTGATCATGAGGCCCAGTCTTATCAAATATTTGATCTGATTATTGAAAAGCCAGTAGAGCTTCAAAAGCTTCAAAAAGTAATCAGCAAATTTGCCTATGTGAATAATGATGAAGCTATCGAATCTGATAACGAGGAGTCAAGAACGAAATGATAATTGATTTGTTCACTACACATACACTAGTGTGAAATATATATTATTCAATCCAGTGTTTAATTGCATATTTTTTTCCACCTAAAGTTCTGGAAATATAATAAATTCTTCTTGTATTGTAGTACGTACCAATCATCCCAAAATTATAGAAAATAAACCCTTAAGTCTTCATACTTTGCTTTATAGCGTGTTCACCGACAGTAGAAGCATCACCCATAATCCTTTCTAATGATTTATTTTCTTCAGAAACAATGAATTCTTTAGATTCTTCATAACTCTTTAAATAGTGATCACGGTACCATTGAAGTTGAGCAATGCTTTCTAAAATATCTGATTTAGCAGTGTGATTCTGAGATTTTTTTGGGAATAACTTCATTAGTTGTGGATTATGTCTGTTACCGAATTCCATAATGGTAGATACATCGATCAAACGATAATGTAAATGTTCAATAACTTGAGGGAATTCTTTCATCATGAAAAATTTATCCATATGAATGGTGTTACCGGCCATAACAGCTGTTCTCGGGTTTGGAACATATTTCTTTATATAATCAAATAATTCAGTTTGAACTTTAGGTAATACTTGTTCAGGTGTAGCCAAAATTTTAGCAACCAAACCAGATTTGGTATGTTGATTGATACACCATTCGTTCATTGCATCCAAGACTTCCTTTGGTTGGTAGACTGTGGATTCATAACCAACTTCATCAATTATATTTAATTTTCCATCTGTTATAATGCAACAAATTTCAATAATATGATCATTAAAAACATCTAAACCAGTCATTTCACAGTCTATCCAAACAATAGGGTTTTCAACATTTTTGGTAGTCAGCTTTAACAAGTCTTTCATTCTTTCAACAGAAGATTTTTGGCCATAATCATCAGTCTTGAGCTTCTTAGTCATTGGCTCATCACTAGTAATACCAATGTTGTTGTTGGTGATGTCGCTGGTGGTCTTTGTAGCTTCGGACATTTGTCTTAATACCTCTGGACGGTACAAGATCTGACTCTTTAAGAATGTACGTGGGATGAATCTTCCGAAATGTGGAACTCCAGCTCTAGGGAACATCTATAGTTTAGAATATACTAAGTGCACCAAAAAAATTCGCGTATGGTATCAAAAGAGAAAACCCAAAAGATAAAATAGGTGAGAATCTACGACCAACTCACAATTCATAAGTCATTGGTCACGACACCCTTCATCGTATCTTAAAGTTCCATAGTTCCACAGTTCCATTGTTCTCAATATTTCAGCATGCTTTCCGGTATGAATGGTCCAGATAAGTTTTATTTTATCTACTTTCTTCTTCATATTCCTATCACTATATTGATAGACTCCAATATTGTGGTTCCAAGAGAATACCAATTGCAGATTTCAAAACAGATCCTTGATTTCCACGTGAACACTAATAAAGATGTGTTATTTATGGGCCCAAGGCCGGTATGGTTCCAGGTATTTGGAGCAGTAGAATTGTTATTTCAATTGCCATTATTCGTTTACTGTCTTATACAATTGTATGGTAATACCAAGAAACACTTTGTGTGGATGGCACTTTATGGATTTAATGCATCATTTACAACTTTGGTGTGTTTGATACATGTCTACTTTGTGAGTGGAGAATTCGGATTGACTTCCACTGAAATTTCACTGTTACTTGGTATCTACTTGCCTTATCTTTTGATTCCATTGTTCATGATGATTGACTACGTATCGCGAATCAATAGAGAGCTTACCAAGCAAAAACAGGAATGAAATGACAAACATGTAGTCCAGATTTGTGGGGATGCTCCAATATAGTGAGATAAATATTGCATTCTGAAGATCTAGATCAAATAGCGCTAATTGAATGTGACCAGTAACCTAACTGGTACCAAAACAGTTGTAGCACCCTCTTGCGAGACAATCTTCAAAATCATAACCCAAGGATGACACGTCAAGCATTTAGGTTACGAAATACTCGGAATGTCCCTATGGACTATGTAATTGAGTGAATAGGTAATCGATTTTGGCGGATTTATTAGCTCTCCACTGAATCGGCTACAACCTATAGAATCTTACCCCAAGTGAGAGGATGATTATAGCTTGAAGGTGATCTATAGACATAACTGTATCATGAACTACAAATCGAAGCAGCCAATTCTAAGTGGATTTGAATCTCGCAAATCAATTGAAACATTGGTTGTTTGTATGACGCTTTAATTGTGTATTGAAGAATAAAATAACTGATCTATCTATTCGTACTTGGCTAACAATTCATTGGCAAATTCAATGTATTGCTTTTCAGCATCTTCTTGGGAAGTACCTTCGAGGTCCTTCCATGCTTGCCACTTGTACTTACCCTTAAGGTTGAACATACCTGGTTGAGCAGTAGTGTTGTCACCAACGGTAGCTTGCTTGAATAAACCATACAACTTCAACAATTCGTCATCGGATGGACGTTTGGTTAAGTCCTTGACGGCATCAGCCTGCTAGGTTAGTATCAATTGGATCGTATCGGTTGTCTTCGCTTGACTAAACATACTTTATCGTTGAATTCTTGAGAAACCATTTTGTTATAATGTAATTGACACTATCAATCTTTATGTGGATCTTTTGTTGTCTGATTTATCGACTCAACAATTACTACTATGCAGGTCGACGATTGTAGGGGCTACGCGAAAAAGAATTTCTGGGGAAGCAATATTCTAGACATACTACAAGGGTGCAATTAATCAGTCCAGTTAATTAACCGTTTAGCTCAATGTAAAATTTTTTTATGTATTTTATTTTTCATAGAAGCTTCTCTACAGCTTTCTGGATCTATTTTTTTTTTTTTTTTTGCCTTGCTTCCAAATATAGAATTTAGTTAGTGTATACTGTTTCACTATCATGCAGATACGATTAACAGTCATAGGATCGCCAGTTCGATCCTTATCAAAACCTGTAATCAGGTACAAGATCAACAGCAAAAGTACTCATTAGGCAAAGATTGCACCAGTAATAGTAATAGTGAGTTTTTGTTAGCCAAGAAATATTAGAAGCCATGTCAAGTAATCTTTTTAGGCAAAACCAGTAGCCCTTCCCCCATACACTACCACATCTTCGGTTGCAATAAGTGGCAGTGTACAAACGTGCAAACAGATGAGTAACCCGTGACTCACCGAATGAGGTGTATGACAAAACCAAAGAAGATCGTAATCCATTTTTTCCCTTGCTGGTTTTGCTGCTTTGAGGGGTGTGTGAAATAGAGGGGTTGCTCCATCCCTAATATTGACGGATGACGACTAGGAACCAGCTAATGGATTCACATGTCCTAATGGCTACGGATTGGTTATCAAACGGATATTCATAGCACATTTCAGTCCTAACGCCGTTTGCTGAGTTTTTTTTCTGTATGTCGTTTAAGGCAAATAAGCACGGATTAAGTAACGGAAGTAACCCTGCCACCCGATAGATGACGCTCGTCCCACAAAAGGTTTGTCACCACAAGAGTGCTTAGTAATTTCGCTGGATATCTGCAGGAACCGCACCTGAATCCTAGCCAGATGCATCTTCTTTGATGACGAAGGTTTTTTTTTGCAGACGGAGATAACAGAGTATGACAAATAGGTTGACCGAGCCGCTTATTACCGTTATAAGCCAAGTGTATTTATGAACCGCATCTGTTAAGTATATATACAAGTCGTATCCACTCTCCAAAATAGTAACTGAACATTAATCTATAACATAATAACATAATGGTCTTAACCGATTCTTGGACTGTTAAATACGATCCTACAATAAATCAACATTACTATTATAACGAAAGCGAGGATATCATATCATTTGATTCTCCTTGTGAAGTTAAGCGCCTGCCATCTAACAAACAACAAAACCATACAAACACTAAACAAAAGATAATGCATTTACTTAAAAGAAATAATTCTTCTGGGAGTTACAGCTCGAAGGGCTGCAAATGTTTGTTAAGAAAGAGTTCTAGCCAAACATCATCAACTTCACCAACTCCACATTCTAATGTACTTACAAGAATAACTTCTGCTTTCCTGAATAAGTCTATTCCAGTATACCCATCATCAAACTCTTCATACACCGATTTATCAGACGGTTCTTCAGTAACTAACTTGACTGATGGCTCATCTGACACTTTCCAAGATTCATTGCTTACATCTCACGAAACCTTCGTAGGATTTGATGATGAATTTTTGCTCAATAATGTTCATGACTTCAAGAACTTTGCTGGTACTTCTGGCTTGCATAGCTTAAACTCTATTAACGATAATGATGCATACAGTATAGATTCCAACTTATCGGAAGAGGAATCAGTAACATATTTACGTGAAGATAACTATAAATACGTGCGTAATTATGCTAAGGAAGTATCTCATGAGTACAACTATAACGATTATCACGATTATTATTATGATGACGAAGACGAAGAGATCGTTAACGTCACTTCTGATAGAGAATCAGAAATGAGAGAACTCCGTATGCAAATTATGAATGAGTTGGATATTTAGTATTTATTCTGGGGCTTTAATTCTTGTAAATAACACAAATATGGGTATGATGGCAATAATTTGTATATAATAAACCAGTCACCAATAATTTTAATACATTTTAATTAATAGATTGATAAAATCGAATTCTTCAAATATTTGTAAATGGTTGTGAAAAGTTGGTACTTCATTGATGTACTTGATAAATGTACGAAGGCTGCGAAAATATTACCAGTCATATATGACATGAATGCCGAAATTATAAAGCTCATTACAATTTAGACTATAGGAAGGATGGCCGAAAAGTTATTTACATAGTACTTACCTCATCAATTCCCGAATAGTTCGAAGTATGTCGATATTTCTAACTCACTTGCACATAAAATATGTGAAAGAGTCACAGTCATATTGTAGCTAATATAGGATGAAAAAATCTCCTCAGTATCGAAATAGTAATTTTTATCCTTACATTGAACTGTGTTTACTGAGATATATTACATTTATTGGAACTAAATACCTTCGCTCTCATAACGAAAGTTACTCTCATCAATTCTAATTAAATAGAAAGTATGAGATAAATCAAAACTAATATTGGTGAAGAATCGATTGTTTTGCTATATGGATAGTAAAAAAAGAATAATAGGTAGAAATATTAGATTTGAAGATCAATCTCAACTTCAACACTATTAATCAACTTATCCATTTCGCCTAGTATTCTGTAGGTAGAAGTAGCAATCTTTTCTTCCTTCTTTGACTTCTCAGCCAATTTTTCATGAAGGTTCTTCTTGGCATCGTTCAATGCCTTTTCATTTTCTTCCGCAGTAAGATTTTGGTAGAACATTCTGGTGATAGTCTTTAATCTGGAGAATGGATCACCACCATCAAAGGTAACATTAGCATTCTTAGTTGCCATCTCAGCCTTACGAATATTGGTGGAGTTAAGCTTACGGTTTCTTTCGTTCACCTTGGACATGGTGTTCAAAGATTCAGAGTTTGCCGTGGTTTTCCGGTTAGCAAACCCATTTTCTATGATTCTTAATTCTTCAATAATAGCATTACTCTTCTTCATATTACCTTGTTGTCTGGCAATCTTCAATTCATCCATTAACTTAGACTTTCTGAAAACAGCATCAACACCAGTTAAACTAGCTTCATTTTGTTTAGTATCAAGTAATTTATGTTTTCTTGCGAGCATTTCATTGACATCTTTATCACTCAAACCCTTGTTGATGAATTGTTGGACTTGTTGGTACTTAACAGCAGCATCATCTTGGTAGTCAAGTTGTTCACCAGTCTTACTTAATTCATTTTCGTAGGTCTTCAATTCATCTGGCGTAATTGGTGAATCAGAGAAAATATTAATTGGGAATTCTTTTGTTTGTTTTCTGTTTTGACTAACTCTCAAATATACGTCAGATTTGAAGTTGTTCAACTTATATGGCTTTTCTGGAATAGATACAACATCCACAACTTTGACCATTCTATACATTGATCTCCTGGTTCGTCTATCCACACCCAAGTTAATACGAGCAAAACTATCGATTGCCAAATCATTGAAAAATGCATAAAAACAGTACTTGCTCAACAAGCTTCTACCAATCTTAATTTTGTTGATATCATCCAAGGAACACCTGACATTGCTCTTTTTTGATTTAGATTTACTTACTCCACCCCAAGTCACTGATCCATCATCGAAAACATCTTCGTCATCTTCATCTCTTAAATCATCCTCGTCATCTTCATCTTCTTCATCCTCATCGTCCTCATAATCATCGTAGGTCTTTTTGGATTTTTGTTCTCTTTGCTTTCTCAATTCACTCAATTTGTCAAGTTTGGAACTCTTAATGTTACTGCCCTTAGCACGATTAGAAGATCTGGTGGCTTTAGCAGTACCTGAAATTTGTTGTTTCATCTTCTTTTGCTGCTTCATTCTTTGTTGCAAGTACTTCTTTTCGTTGAAACGTTCCATTTCTTGGGTTCTGTCGAATAAAATCTGTTCTCTTTGAATTTCATCCATTGATTCTAACTTATCACGATCATCTTCATCTTTATATTTTCCCTCCAATGGGTACGGATTCACCAATTCATCGTCATCGTCATCATCTTCATCATCGTCGTCAAACTCAAGATCGGATGGATCCGGTTTTCGTTTCTTCTTTGATAAAACTTCATCATCATTTTCATCATCATCATCCTCTTCTTCGCTTCCCCTTGACCTTTTAGTCAAAGTTGGTTCATAATCTTCGGACTCTTCACCAGAGTCTCCAGCTCCTCCAGCTAAGGCCAACAAATCGTCATCTAAATCCGACATATTCTATGTGATTGTTCGTATTAATAAACTGTAGATATGTTTGGATGCTGTTCTTTTCAAATGTTGAATATTCATCGATCACGTGAGCTTGTCCGAAATATCCTGAAATGTTGTCGCGACACAACTGAGACACTTATTCATCATTACTTGTGGCTCCAAAAGTAAACAATTGAGTTCGTTTCTTATTCAATCGAGCCAATATACATTGTCAAACTATAAAGTTATAGTGTAATTGCACATTAAGTCAAATGAAAGGTCGTTGAATTGAAATTTGCAATACCTCTCGCAAAAGTGTCACTGTTCTCCAATTTTCCAAATAAAGCTGTAATTATCAGACCTTACTATGTCCAATGAAAAAGTGCACCGCATTAACGCGGTTGACGACGGCAAAAGGTTTCGTAAATTGTGCCTAAACTGAGTTGACAAAAGTGGCCTCATCTATAAAGAAAGACGTTGCTGATGGAAACGTAGATGTTGAGTGTGGATGGAGATTTGTAAGCTTATACATACAAATGAAACCTCAGCGTCACTGGTGGGAGTCGAACCCGTGCTGGTTCAGAATCCCCCAAACAATTACGAAAGGCTGAATAGACGATTGAGTTTACAAGAGTTGATCAATAGTGATAATAGAGAAGAAACTAATAATAATTATAATGGTGATGAAAATAAAAATAATGATGATAATGAAAAAGAAGTTCCTGATATAAGTAATGAACAGCACTTACCAATACGAACCAATAGTATTGAATATACCAGCTCTTCTGAATATAATTCCGATTTTTCAGCCACATCAGAGAGCAGACGATCAACAGTAACGTCTGTAGCGTCTAACTCCTCGGACAATGAGGTTATCTATGATCAAGTGGACTCCTGTGAAAGTCTATTGAACTTGATTTCAAGAAATAAAACTAAAGATTTCGAGATAAAAGGTGCCAAATTTATAGATGAAGAATTGCGAACTGATGACAGAAACGTTTTGCTACTTAAACTTCATAAAAAATATGTGGAGCCATTACTTGATAGAACAGGTTACAAATGGATACGAAAGGAATTACCTAGTAAAGGTAAAGGGGTCAAAATATTTTCAACAAAGTATACCTGTTCCCAGCAATCAAATAATAGTCAAATGAGTGGTTCCGATAGAACCAGAAAATTCAGTAATCCACTTAAACAATACGATTGCAGTTCTTTGTATTCAATCAAATACATATGGTCTAATCTGATGGTGGTTATTGCTTATAGACATTCTCCACATCCCCCATACAAAAGATTACCAGAGAGATTAAAACCATACATTCTAGCAAGATTAAACATGAAAGCTGTGGATTTATTCAACGAGATTGTCGCAAATGAAGAATTTAATGATATACGACATTTAATTTACTTTAGTAAAGTGCAAAGTTTTTGGTCCAAACAAAGGGCTGTTCAGAAAGAAAAATCCACCAAAGAGGCTTTCCAAAAGTTCTTTAAAGAATAATTCTACACTATATTATCAATGAATTATGACCAGTACGTTTCGAGATAGTTTAAATGTAGAATGTAATTTTAGAGCTTAATTGTTGCAAAATCATCCAGCACAGTAACACGTGACAAAAATCACATGACTAAAACTCACCTTCCTAAAGAGGTTAGGGTTAGGGCTCGGAGAATTTTCACGTGACTGAAATTTACAATTTTAGCTACAATACTATGAAGTTTTTAAATGGCAATAATATAGAACCTATAGGAGCCTTGCAGCTATAGGATACATTTAAGTCATTGGCAAAACCCACAGAACATTTAGTGTATAATTATATGTATTAAAACATGAAACGTGAACTTAATAAACAAAACGAACCAAGGGAATCATCGGTATTCGGATGATGAACACCTTTCTGCGCTATATCGATAATGACTTCCTTAATAAGTATGTCATGTAGATCAACATTGGTGAATCTTTAGAATACAGGCTATCATATGGTAGTGAGAATGATGATCTGATTTTTGGGGTTGCTTAACGTAATCTTCTGGCTTCACGTTCAGATTCCATCAAGCACAAGATGTCGTTTTCTCTGACTGGGCCCTTGACGTTTCTGACAATGGTTCTGGAAGAGTCTTCTAAGAATTCAACTCTGACTTGGGTGACACCACCACGGGAACCGGTTCTACCCAAGACCTTGATGACTTTAGCTAAAGTAACTGGAGTTTTAGTGTCCTAAGAATGTTAGTTTGTCATGACTTTATAAAATAAATCTTTTTTATGGGGTTGAAAATCACTTACCATTTTGTATAGTTATATGAAGATAATAAAAGAAGAAAGATTTTGTAAAACGCTCTGGTATAGAGGAAAAAAAAATGAAAATTTTCGCTACTATTCTGAACCTGCAAAAAATGAGCCAAACTGCAGTATTATATGCACTATTTCGAACTGAGATATTTGTGCGTGTAGAAACCATTGATCTGTTTCTTATGAAAGTGGAAATGACATGTTACATGTAGATATTAAAATAGTTGGTAACAATTGTAGCACATTTTTTTAATAAAGAAAAGAGAAAAAAACACCACTTGGGACAAAAATGACTACGTACTATTGAAAGACCAAATATGTCGATGTCTCACATTTGGCTTCAGACCTCTTGCCCAATTAAAACTAGCCACTATCTACTGGTCACATTACTTTCTATTTGTGAGACGTCATGACCACTATGATTGGAAAAATGACCCAAGCAAGAATCATGGGTCAGTATTTATCAAAACATAGTACGATATTTGTTTAGCCTTTTGTTTATTTACCCCTCGTGCAAAAGTCAGATGGTGAATCACAATTCTGGTCAGTAAATGTTGGCTTATCTAAGCGCGTGATAGAACCCTGTTAAAACCGTAAACCGACGGGAACGGATCTTATCACAATATCCGATGCTTAGTTATCGTTAAATATAGAATTATAGATCACTTATGAAGCTAACCACGATCTAGTAGATTTTACACGTATTCCCACCCCATAACATACTCATCAAACATGTCCCATACAAGCACTGTTAAGACATCAGTGGCAAGTTCTACCACCACCTCATCTCATACACAATCAGATGCACTTTCTGGTAAAAAAGAGCCTCCAACATATGGATTGAAGAACTCAATATCTGACTGGTTGAATCAGTTGGTATCATATTCCGATGAAAAGGTAGAGGCCAGACTCTTATCGCTGTTGCCATTTTTCCCTGAACCTGATGCCACCAGAACATCTAAGATCATCAATACTGATATTGGTGATGGCACCTATATCCATGAGTTCTATATTGAAAACACCGAGAAACCAAATAATAAGACCCCAAATACCCGTGATGTGGTCCTTATTCATGGATACGCTGCTTCTTTAGGATTGTTTATCGAGAACTTCGACTCCTTATCTTCTATTCCAGGTATTAAGATTCATGCCCTTGATTTGTTAGGATTTGGGTTCTCAAGTAGACCTCATTTCCCTACCCATTTAGGAACTTCCAAGGAAGACATTTTGAAGATTGAGGATTGGTTCATAGATTCTATCGAAAAATGGAGAAAGGAGCGTGATATTCAACGAATCAACTTAATTGGTCACTCTTTTGGTGGTTACTTAAGTAGTGCTTATGCCTTGAAGTATAATAAAGAACTTGATGGTGAAAAAGATGATTCCGGAACCAATCAGCGTATAATCGATAAACTTATCTTGGTAAGTCCTTGTGGTCTTGAAAGGAACAAGCACTCTCTTCTTAAGGATGAACCTGTAAATCTGAATGTTTCTAAGGAAGAAAGAGATCTCCAAAATAAGTCACCAGAATCAGATTTTCCTACTGAAGAACAAGTCCACCAAACTATAGCAGACCAAGAGTCAATTGTCCATGATGCTCCAGAAGATCCAGAACAGCTGTCTCTTGAAAAGAAAATCTCAAATGTTATGCAAAGAAGAACTGGTAGACTTGCCAATACTTTCTGGGAAAAGCATTATTCTGTATTTTCTATTCTTAGAAATAGTGGTATATTTAAATCTAAATGGATATCAAAATGGACAACCAACAGATTTGGTCACATATATCATCAAGACCCTGAAAAGTTCCAGCATATTCACGACTATATATATAGAGTTTTCAATGGTAAAGGATCTGGAGAATTTGCCATTACTAGAGCATTTGCATTCGCAGCACTTCCTAGATTACCTTTGCTAGATAGATGTCCTGCAACGTTTGTCAATATGAATTTACCAGTCCTTTTATTGTATGGTGATAAGGACTGGATGGATTCTGAATCGGGAAAATTCATGCAAAATGAAATTAATGAATTATCCGAAAAACGATATGGACGTAATTTAGCATCTTATGGAATTCTTTCTAATGCGGGCCATCATCTTTATCTTGATAACCCTCCCGACTTTATTAAAGAAGTATCTAACTTTTTGTCTGAATAGGTTTTTTGAAGAATTGTCAGAAGGAAGGTGGGTGATTTGGGCTGAGAAATCAAATGAAAAATTATAATTAATGGTTTATAAATAATTTAATTTTCACTGTACATAGATATTGTATTAATAGACTTTAAATAATTTGTCCGAATTGTAAAAACTACTACTTCCTTCACCTAAAAGACAGGATATTAAACATCAATTCTTATCACATATTTAAATAAGCTACTCAGAGACCTGAACTAAAATCTTACCATTGGCGGTGTTAGAACTCAACTTTTTAATTGCTTCATCAACTTCGTCAAATTGATAAACACTATCAACAAAAGGAACAATTGCACCTTCTTCAAACAATTTTTTGGCAGTAGCAATCCAGTTTTTATGCGGTCCTACAAGAACCATCAGATAATGATAATGGAGCAATCCGACCATACTCTTGATATGTCTGAAAACAGCAGGTGCCATACCTTGGAAACCACTGACCCATTCGAACTTGGAATAATTGAGTTTTCTATCACCAACAATTGTACGGTAGTAACCATTCTTTTCGATAATGTTATTGATCTCATCAAAAAGATCATTGTTACCAACATCATCAAATATAACATCAAACTTACCAGAAGCTTGAACAGATTGTAAAACTGGGTTTAAGAGATTTTTTTCTTGAGTGTAATCAATGGTACTATCAGCACCTAATTTTTTGGCCAAAGGAACTGATTTGGCAGAACATGTAACAACAATTTCTCTGGCGCCATAATATTTTGCCAATTGAATTCCATATTTTCCAACAGCAGTATTAGCACCAAGAAGAAGAACTTTCTTGTCCTTTAAATCGATTCCTTCGGCCATTAAGTGAGCAGTTCCATATACTAACGGGAACGAGGCAGCTTCAGCCATAGTCAAGTTTTTTGGAGCATGAGTGAAGGCAGTACTTTTTCCTAGGGCATCAAACAAAGTATATTCAGCAACACTACCTTTATTCCAAAGGCCATAATGCATTCCACTAACCTTATCACCAACCTTTAATCTGGCAGTAGCAGAAGCTCTGGTACCAATGGCTGCAACAGTACCTGAAAAGTCCTTTCCGAATCCCTGTCTACGGAAAGTGACTGGGAAACCAGAAAAATCATGTAAAGCTAAATCAACAGGATTTAAAGAAGCATAATGAACTTTAACTAAAATATCATCAGGTCCAACATTGAAACTACCATCGAATTTACGCTCGAGTTTAAGGGTCTGATCGGTTAAGTGTGGACGTTCACTTTTGTTCTTGTAAGTGTACGCTTTATAAGTTATAGAGTCAGTGTTATAGCCCATCTTTGGAATACATTTAATTGGAGAGAATCTCCTGTTATTATATATGTAGGATTTAATGTGAATGTGACAATACAATGCCAATACAAATTCAGGTAAAGATATGGGCTGAGAAAACGGGCTTTTTTTGTGGAGCTTCAGTTGATGCATACTTACTGTGCCTAAGATCATTCTAACCAATTTTCTTGACCAGCAAGAACATGGTAAGGTTGTCTTTTGGCCAACGATTAGCTTCATCCACAATATCAGCCCACGTCTTAGGTCTTGTTAACAATGCACATGAAAGTGCACCCTTTTGGGGTAAGGAGAGGATGACATTATACAGGATTTGGGTGCAAATGTGGCATGTGAAATGCTACATAATTCATTAAACAAAGATGATCTAGGGGCACCATCACCCCAGTGTATTTTTTGGATAGGGACATCCAACACATAAAGTGGCATGGCTTCGTTTTACTATATGGAACCATTTAGAAGAGATTATTAGCAATGAACAGTTTCAGTGTGTGGTGCTTGGCCTTTCCCATAAAACCTTTATAGACCAACAATGAAAACTACACATTTGTATATTGACACATGTACGGACTTTAGCCAATCTGGTACTGTCTTGTGGGATTTCAACTTCAAATCAACCTCCTGGAAATAGCTTTATTGTTGTCGCATCCATTGAGGTAATTCCCATCTATAAGTGATCTTGTTGCAGCCTCCTGTCAGAACAAGCAATATTGGATACGCACATTCATCATCAAACGACAATTTAGTCACTTACTGGGGTTTTAGTGTAAAATTTATTTCTTAAAGATCGTTGTATACTATATTTTTTATTCTGTATTACACACAGTAGTTAATTGGTATTTTTTTTTTTATTAAATTATCCATTACTTCGCCAAGTAATTGAGAGGAAGTTGTGGTGATTGAGGTATAAAATTGATCATTAAGTTTGTTTGTTAGCTGATTTGAGGGTTTTACTAGTCAAAAAGATCAGGTTTCTTCCTTTTTCATAATTTTCACTTTTTACCTTTTTTTTTAAAAATACAGAATTTGTAACTTTGAATGAACTCCCACCACGGCAAATATATACTAAAAGCAAATTACCTATTTTATAGAAGTTGTTCAAATATTAAAAAATACAAAAACATCTCTGTGTATGCCTTATGTGCTTGTTAATAGATTTAAATAAATGTTTATCAACACTTCTGTAGATCCTACTTTCACTTATTATCTGTTGAAATAAGATGGGAAGAGTTTCACAATTGGGTGACCTCTAAATAAATAAATGAGAGGAAAAAAATGTCACACCACTGACCACCAGGTCAGATAGTTGCAAAATTAATACTCACTTCTCTCGTCTCAAGAATCACCTTCCACTTGTAGCCACATAGTTGCAAAATTCGCACTCCATCAGAATTACAATTCGGGGCAACTAATTCATCTGTATGTTAACATAACCACAGATACTAAAGGACATAAATCCACATAACCTCAAAAACACCATCCGAAAATATCTGCCCCTCACAGGCTCCATTGCAATCACCACTTAGCAAGGCTCCAGTACGCCCACATTGGAAATCTACAAAAAAACACCAATTCAAATGGAAACCCCCATTCTGCTACGTGTTCCTATTCTTATTAGATATCCTTCATCATATTTAGTTAATATAGAATTATCTTGTAAATAGTATTTTCCTATCTATCTATTTGTACTTTTCTCATCCATTTTTCATCTATCCCAGCACCTGTCTATTATCCTCAAAAAGAGTTGAAAGATCGCAAACTGACCCAATCCACCATACATTCATTTAACGCTATCACACAGACCAAGCATGAATATGAGTCAATTGTCTCAATTGCTGTATTGAATTGTTCTACAACTAAATGTGTTAGTCATAGGATTATTAGTCATATGATCACAACAGCATCTATTTATATGCAGCACCACATCTCACTTTTTACGACGTCCATCCATCAAAAACCTTTAGATAGCTCTACTAATTACATAACTAGTATTCATGTCCATCGGGGAAGAAGAATTAGTTGCTTTATTCAGCAAGGTCGGATTGGCCGAAAAAAAGGCAAAAGAAATTATCAAGAACAAGAAGGTGTCTGAATCCTTATTCGAAATTTTAACCATCGAGTCACCAAAGGATCAAGAGTTTGATGAAAAGAAGCATGCCCTTTTACACCAATTAGCCACTGAAAGTAAAGGCGCTCAAATACCACACCGTGAGCTTGTTACCGCTGCCATTTTGGAAGAAAGATTGAAGACCAACTTGCAAATCAGTGAAGCTGTCAAGTATGTTAAAGGTCATGAAGCTGACGCCACTTCCAGTGGATTAGACGCAGCCTCTGGTGTTGGAATAGAATTGTCTCAAGCTGATGTGAAGGCCATAATTGCCAAATATATGGCTGAAAACAAGGAAGAAATTGAAACCAAGAGATATACCATGATTCCTCGTGTTTTAGGAGAATCAAAGAAATTACCATCATTAAAATGGGCTCCCCCATCATTATTTAAGCCAGTTATTGATGAATTATTCTTGGAAACCTTAGGTCCAAAGGATGAACGTGATGTTGTCAAGAAGGAAAAGAAGAAGAAAGAACCAGCTACTGACAAGAGACACAAAGCTGACATTCAAGAACATGAAAGATCTATGTTCTCTGAAGGTTTTCTTGGTGAATTACATAAAGTCGGTGATGAACCTCAAATGTATCCTGAGCTAATCAAAGAACACATGAGAATCACTGGTGGTAAAGTTTTCACTCGTTTCCCTCCTGAACCAAATGGATTCTTACATATTGGACACTCCAAGGCCATTATGGTTAACTTCGGTTACGCCAAATACAAGGGAGGTGTTTGTTATCTAAGATTTGATGATACAAACCCAGAAGCTGAAGAAGCTGTTTACTTCAACTCTATTATTGATATGGTTGACTGGTTAGGTTTCAAGCCATGGAAGGTGACTTACTCTTCTGATTACTTTGACAGATTATACGATTTGGCTGAAAAGTTGATTGAAGTTGACAGAGCTTATGTTTGTCACTGTACTCCAGAACAAGTTAAGATTAACCGTGGTTTAAAACCTGATGGTACTTTAGGTGGTGAAAGAAAAGCATGTCCTGAACGTAGTCAATCTATTGAAGAAAACTTGAAGAAATTCCGTATGATGAGAAATGGTGAATACGAAGTTGGTAAGGCTACTTTAAGAATGAAGCAGGATTTAGATTCTCCATCTCCTCAAATGTGGGATTTGGTTGCATACCGTGTTTTGAACGCTCCACATCATAGAACTGGTGATAAATGGAAGATATACCCAACATATGATTTCACTCATTGTTTGGTTGATTCTTTCGAAAGTATTTCCCATTCCTTATGTACAACTGAATTCGTTTTATCTCGTGAATCTTACGAATGGCTTTGTGATCAATTGCATGTTTATAGACCAGCCCAACGTGAGTATGGTAGATTAAACATTACTGGTACCATTCTTTCTAAGAGAAAGATTGCTAAGTTGGTCAATGAGGGCCATGTGCGTGCTTGGAACGATCCTCGTTTATACACTTTAGAAGCTATTAGACGTCGTGGTGTTCCACCAGGTGCTATTTTGTCTTTCATCAACACTTTGGGTGTTACTACTTCTACCACCAATATTCAAGTTGTCAGATTTGAAGCTGCTGTTAGACACTTCTTAGACCATACCACTCCAAGATTAATGATGGTTTTGGATCCACTTGAAGTTGTGATAGATAATGTTGATGACGATTACAAAGAAGCCATTGAAATTCCATACAAGCCAGGTAAGGGTGGTGAAGCTTTCGGATCTCGTATTATAAAATTTGGCAAATACGTCTACATTGACCGTACTGATTTCCGTGAAGAAGCTTCTAAGGAATTCTTCAGATTGGCTCCAGGTCAACCAGTTGGGTTAATGAAAGTTCCATTCAACATCAGTTTCAAGTCGGTTGAAAAGGATAGCACTGGCAAGATCACCAGAATCCATGTTAAGTACGACAACACCGAAGCCAAGAAACCAAAAACTTTTATCCAATGGGTTCCAAAGGGAGATGCTATTCCAGTTAAACAAGTGAGAATTTATAACCAATTATTCAAGAGTGAAAACCCATCTGCTCACCCAGATGGTTTCTTAAAGGATATTAACCCAGATTCTGAAGAAATTGTTGAAGGTGCATTAATTGAAAGTCCATTCAAGGAAGTTAAAGAAAAGTCTCCATTGAACATTGAAATTCCAGGTAGCGACTTCAACATTAAGGAAAACAAGGGTGTTGAAACCATTAGATTCCAAGCCTTAAGATTGGGTTATTTCTGTGTTGACACCGATTCCAACGACGATGGATTAATTTTGAATAGAATTGTTACTTTGAAGGAAGACTCTGGTAAGGATTAAACACATCTTATCATAAATAATAAATTTAACAATTAAAAATATTTCAAAATTAATCAAATTATTTGAAATATTATGCGATTGCTACAATTGGTATCTTTTATTATCGATTGAGATTTTAACTGTATTTGTTTAATTCAACTCTTGGATGACCAAGCATAAGTAATAGTGTATATTGTTAATGTATACTCATGTAATATGAAACATTAGTCACGTCTCGCGCCAAATGTGGAGAAATAGACAGATATGCTGGCAAAGAGTCGTTCAAGAGCAGCCAAGATCAGCAATAATAATCTTTGTCTTGAAGATCGTTAATGCTGAAATTCAGGTTGTACAATCTGGTGGTTATAGATTCTATTAAATTATATTAGTCTGGATCTTAATTGTTATAAATTAAGGTTTAGTAACTATCTAATAATATGGTAGAGGTTATTACGATTATATTCAACGGCTAATTTTACGATAAATAATTGTTGCAGGAGGTAAATGTACGGATGTATTGTCATGTAGGTAAGAAAATTGACTAAGCATACATGCCATGTATATGCTGGCTTTGATTCTAACTAAATATTTTTTTTTTTTTTTTGAAAACGACTACATTGGTCAAATTCAACGGCATAGTGCTTAATGATAAGAATCTTGGCTGAGGTTACCGTTTATTTATGACAAACTTAATTAAAAGGATCTAAATGAATTTCAAAGATTGCATAAACAATTAGTTTTTGCATTGTACATTAGCGTGTAACCAATCAGCTTGTAATGTAATCATGCCAATCGGCTAATAATCATGCAGCCTACCACTGCTTCCGTCAGCATCCGAAACCATCCGACTAGTTAATGACCGACTTTTTTCAAGTAAAGAACGCTTGACACAAAGAAGTAAGATTTCGTCAAGCCACCAGGACTGTTACTCAGGGGCATGTTGTCAATAGGCAAGATTTCATCGAAATAAAACAGGGTTACAATAGGCATGTAAATGGCTTTTATGCACAGAAAGATGTCGCTTACCTAAACATTTTTCGAGGAAAAATTGAGAATTGATAAGGTTGGGATTCAGTGTCACGTGAATGGCGAATGATATGGATTGATCTGATAGTGCAGACACAAAACTTATGACCTCATGATCTACTGGGGTCAAAGGATGTAGATTTCAGACGTACTTGGTTTGACAAGTTTGAAAGGAGGAAAGAAGGCTCTCGTCTATGCATTTTACCCCACGATTCGAAACAAGTCAGTGAATCTGCGCCTTGAGGACGCGTATGCATAGACGTTGAAGGCTACGTGAAATTTCCTGTACTATTCCCCTCTCTCACCCTGTCCTGGTTATTCTTATTAAGGATAAAATGTACTTGAGGGGAGATCAGGAGGTAAAGAGGCTGTGAGATTCAAATAAAAATTAATTTCCAAAAAATGACACATACATAGCCTTGACACCCCAAACTTTGTAATTCTGGGGAACTTATGGACTCTCAATTTAAGGAGTGTAGTGCATACTTTTTTAACTGGGGAAGAAAGATAGAGACGCGTCCTAATTTCGATGCGGCTGATGCGGGGCACATTAGTACTTGGGGGCACACGCCCACATTTAAGGAGGAGTCCGATGCCGGTGCGTGGGTTTTGTAGTTGTACCGATGAAAATTTTTTTTTAGTTACAAACCTACGCATTGATGGGTTTGCCCATGGGGCTTAAGCACCGTATGGGGCACATATAATATGTGGCAAGATAGGAATGAAGATCTTATAATAATGATCGGCCAAGGTTTCAAAATGGTCTCAGTTACCACATGGGGTTAGTATCCCCACATCTAGGCTAATTTAATAGTTTATCGAGGTCCTCACCCCACTCCCAGCCTAATATTAAGAAAAATTTAGTGGCATGTAGATTTATTATGGAAACTTCAACAAGTCCGGATCGTATATTTTAAGGCGAGGGCGACGCGAAGGATGAATGCGGGTGCAAAGATTAAAACAATAAAAGCTTAATTGCGCAGGCAGCAAATTGTTGGGCCCTAATAAAAGATCAAGGAACACTAAATTTGCAACTATTTCGGAGTCCCATAACCATGAACCCTATCAGAAAATAAAAAAAAAGTAAACAATACCCTAATTTCATATATGAGATACTATGACATCCATCTAAGATATTAATCAGTCGCATGCATTTTCCCATATATACACAAGTTTGGTTGGGTAATTTGTAATACCAGTGCTGGGTATTTCTAAAAAAAAAAAAAAATCGAGACAGAACAATAGAATGAAACACTGTAAGCGGGGTCAATTGGGGGTACATACAATACAAAACTCTATCACTGATAGTAATACCATTTGGGTCACTAGCAATCATAAAATGTCATCGGCTAACCTTGTTAGTTGTAGAGAGACCCTATTGCCACCAAGGTGACCTTCCAACCATTAGAATCATTATTGGCAAGCCCCTATCCCGTACTATCAACACGCCTTATCGTTAACATCTCATCTCGTTTTCGGTGTCGATGTCAGTGACTAGGCGCCCTTTTAGCTCACCTCTAATCTTAAAATTTCTTGTTTGGGCCACTAACATGTTTGTGGTATTTTCTTGGTCTTATCTAGTAAAAGTATTTTCTGCGCAGTTAAATTGCTTGCACAAACAAACAAAAAAAAAAAAATATAGCAACCAGAGCAAGATTTGGTTAGCCTCAAATGGGAAGTTAAGGGACTGGTACCAGCGTCGAGGTATATAAAAGCAAGATCCTTTTTAAATGCACCGTATATATAACAATCCAGCCATCTATCCTACAATACATAAGGTAATTTGTTGTAAAATGTTGCAACAAAAGTTGGCATGTCAGATTTCTTATGATTAGGCTTTTGTGTCACAATCCCTAGTATTGTTGGTTGGGTGAATTGTTCTTTGCGTGCCGTCTTCGGAGTTTTCTGCGAGGTGTGTGGCGGTGTAAGTGGCCATAATACGAACTTTTACTGAAAAGTTGTCCATGGTATGTGGTGTCAGAGAGTTTCATAGTTTCAAACACCATATTAGCCTAGTCTGAAGAATAGTGGTACCCCACCTAGTCTGACACATCACTTTCTTATATGGCTGGCTCACGAAACACACACCCACACCCACACACCAACACACACACACACCTTCTTCCCCTTTGCCCCTGTGATGATGAGATGATGTGTGGTGGTGGTTGATAAGATTTTAGATCAAAGTCCGTTCGGAAATTATCACTCATCAGGCAAGATGAGAGTCGCATATCGGATTGCATATCTAATTCGGACGTGGCGGAAGATTGTAGTCCTAGATAATCATTTGGTTTTGGGCCCAAATAGGGCGATCAAAAAAGCTCAGGGATCTAATAGAGCCATAGCCCTACTAATCGGCGAAATTAACCATCCCAATTTCACCCATGACGTGATATTACTTGTCTACCCAACCCGAATGAAAAATCCTTCAACTTTTACAAAGCTCGATGCATCATTGGGAAGAGACATCTAAAGGCGGCAACTTCTACAGGGTTGCCCGTTCTATTTTCGTTTGTGCATGAATGTGTGGAGGTATTCACCCCCTCTAGCTTTGACGCCTTCAATACTTGCTGTATTACTAGTAAAACCTTCCCTCCATCATACCACATCTATATATTTTTTTTTGACCCACCACATCTTGAGTCACCTTTGTCAGCCCAAGGCCCCTTAACCTGTGCACTTACCCCTACAGAAAATATTGGCATCCCCCCCTATTGTGTACACAAATTATTTTTTCAATTTTTTTTTTTTTTGCTTTTGATCTTTTTCACCTTCTTATATAAGACGCCGCCTCCCCTAGAGTTGGTAAAAAGGTTTGGCATCTTAAATAACTAACTAGTCTTGAGTTGGAGTTTCGATCAAGCTGTATCGGTCTGGTACTGAATTAAAGGGTTTTTTTTTATTGCTTGATTCTTAATATCTTCATATTACATCTATAACACACAACAGCAACCTTCATTCTCATTAATCATTAATCATTATTTATTAATATTTTTGATATCATACTTTTTTATTATTAAAATATATCAGTTCTTCCTCAGTTGCATATATATCATAGACTATATCGGTTTTATTTCCAATGAGCTTCACTGTTACCCAAGAACATCCCCCGCTCACGAAACCCACCACTTCCGGTACTTCCCTTGTGTCGTCACCAGCTTCCTCATTACCACCAGCTGAGCCACAAAATTCAACTTTTGCAAACAAGAAATTTTACAACTCTTCTTTGCTAAGTCAAGCGGTTTCATCATCTGATTCTGTGGATACAAACTCCAGTTCCACTTCTACCATCAAACTTACCTCCCCTGCATCTTCTCCATCCTTACCACACTTTTTCCAATCAAACGATGAAATAATTTCTTCTCCATTAACACAAGCGCCTCCATTATTGCGCAAGAAATCAGGTGAATTGGTTAAATCATCCCTCAAAATCTCTTCTCTCCTTCAAAAATCTATGTCTACTTCTCAACTTGGTTCCAATAAATCGGTTAGATTTGCTAGTAGATTAGCAAATATCAAACACTTTGATGGCTTAGATAGCCCAAGTACCGTTTCTTCATTACAAACAACCCCATTACATTCTCCTCCTGCTCTTGATGGCCTTAGTGAAGACGAGGACGATGATGATGAAGATTTCGACATAGATTTTAGAAAGAAGCTGTCTGTTAAGCCAATCAACAAGAAATCAAATAAAGGCTATTTCCAGTGGAACTGGAATGGTGAACTTACTTCTAAGAACAATAAGAAAGGGGCATTCTTTGATTCTGATTTGACTTCTGATACCTCTTCTGATGATGAATTGAACTACTTTTACTCAGCTTCTGCACCAGCTAGTACTTCTAGCAAAACTAAAAAGTATAGAATCGATTCATCTGACATTCCAAACAACGTTCCTTTCAACCAACCAGTTCTTCTTAACTCGGTCAAATTGATCAACCAAAATAACACTAGTTATCTTTCTGGTTTGATCAATGTTCAAAATCTTGCATTCGAAAAACATCTCATGATTAAATTGACTTTAAACGATTGGGAAACTAATTTAAACTTTTCTCACAAAATTATTTCTTATCTCAAATCATTAGGTCATTCTAATATTGATCAATTTCAATTCAAAATTCCTCTAACCGAATTACTAGGTCAAAAACAAAAGTCAAAGTCTTCTATTGAAATCAAAATGTGCATTAAATATACCGCTAACAATCAAACTTTCTGGGACAATAACTACGGGAAAAACTACACTCTTGTTTTAAGAGCTAATGATAGTATCAGAACATACAACTACTCTAAAAAATCTAGCGCATCCGCTGATAAGCATCAAGAGGTTGATGATTCTTTCCCACAATATGATGAATTGGTCAACAAATTAATTAAATTTCAAAACTCTTCTTCTGAGTTTGGAGTGAAGAATGTTGGCTTGGATGAAGATTATGTCTTATCAAAGCCAATTTTATCTCCAACTAAGAAGTCAGTTTATTCTCGTTACAACATTAACACTGAACTAGATCCTAATCCTAGAACTGAAGTTTCTACTCCAAAGGTTCCTTCTAAATTTGAAGAGTTAACTACTAAACCAATAACTAGACCTCCATTAATGAAGCAATCCTTTTCAACTTCAGATATTACTAGACCTGCTAAGAAATATTCACAATCATTCAGAACCAAACAAGCTGAAAAATCATCCGATAAGAAGGATGTTCACTCAAAGGAAAACCTCAAATTTAACTCATTATCTTATACTGACTTATTAGCCAACTACTGCTTCTCGGGTGGTAACGCTAATAGTAATAATAATAACAACAACACATCTACCACCAAGAAGCTCAGAGATACTGTTTCTGTTCCATCCAGCCCAATTCCACAAAGCTCTGGACGTGAAAGTAGCAATGAAAATATTTTTGGTATTGCATTCGCTTCTTCATGCTCTCCAGCTTCTACATTCCATTCCTTCAGTGATTCTATTCATATTTAATTGGCATAACGCCTAGTATTTATTACAGTCGTTCTGTCTGTGTACCATAACAATCCCTTTATAATGGGAACATTCGTTGAAGCATCTAAACTTGTTTAATTCTTGCATTTTATTTTTTTTTCCAGTCTGCGACCTCAATAGATTGTTTATACGTTTTATATGGGTATTGAGTAATAATAATAATAATAATTTTAATTTCAAAGGACAACTTGTAGATACTGTAGCTTTTAATAAAGTAGTTGGTGTAAGTGCACAAAGACAAAAAAGATCAGATAAGCCATCAAATGTTTGCAATTTTTTAGCATTCCTTCTGTACAGATCGCACGATAAATTGATATCATCAATTAGGAAACCACGGTTTAAATATAGCACTAGTTATTGGAAAGACAGAAGAGGATAAGGTCTAATTATAGTAATTTAAAAATTCAATTACTTGTACACTACAGAAGAATCAAGAAACATATCATATACAAGTTCTTTTTCATGGATTTTGTTAATTCTCTTATATGGTATGCACCCCAAAAATTATGTTATTGGTAATTGGAAGATGGAACGTGGTTTTATTGTATTACTTGAATTGTCTGGGATTTTTTTTTTCTTATCAAACAGATATTCTATGTCTCCACACTGGAGTACAAATTTAACGCAACAAACTCAAAGAATAAAGCAAGTCCCGTTTTACAACCAGAGGCCAATACATTATGGGTAAATTCCCTCTTAATTAACCAGCAATAAACTAGCCAGCTTTCCCAATGTTTGAGGATTGCTACCAGTAATCTCTACAGGCTGAAAAGTAAGGGACAAAAAAAAATTAGACACAATATTTTGGGGTCTTTTTTTTGAGGTTTAGATTAGATATTATTGCACGCTATCTTTTTCTTTTTTTTTTTTATTTATTAATGGTGGCTTAGTCCTGCAACCATGGTCTGTTATCCCAGAACTCATCACCTATGATATCTACATGATGCTCCACTATGGTTGCTTTCTTTCTAGCTTTTTCATGTCTTTGCTTTTGTCTAGAAGAAAGTTCATTTTCATTTTCCTCAAGGGCTTTGTAGTTTTCGTATTCACGAACAATAACAGTACCCTTTTTAAAAATTTCTGGCTCATTGTTATAATTAATACCAAATTCTTTAAACAAAATTTCATTCTTGTCTCCAGCGACAGTCCCCGCAAGTCTGTTTTCAGCCTCTTTTGGTGATAAGTCACCTCGTATCACCAATGCCCAGAATGTAGTATTAAATAAATTATTAATATGGCAATCCACCTGTCTCCAACTGAAATAATCTCTAACGACCTTAAAGTGGGGATAAACCACTACTCTTGCATCAAACATAGGTATTCGAGCCAATTCAAGTTGTTTTTCAGGAAACTCTTGGTTCCAGAAATATCCATAATACGATGTCATAGCGGATGCAAATGTGGTAATAAGTTTCATCTCTCTACGCTCATATAATTCACATCCCCGCCTTAATAAGAATGAATACTCATCAGAGTCACCGTATGCCATCAAAATATCTGGATAGTGATGAACAATTTCACTAGCGGCTTTATTCATAACTCTTAGTGCCTTTTCATCATTGGGTTTATCAAATGAATAGTGTTCACTGAACTTGTGGAATCCTTTCCCATCCACCCGGATCACGAGATGTGTCTCCGGTAAGAGATAGTTTTCTCTTTCGAACTGCTTGACGTACTCGAAGCGAGATTTAGCCATCTTTAGGTCCTTACTATCAGGTTTGATTTGGGGTTTCAATCTCGAAACCTGTTGATACCATTTTGGCCCGCGAGTCACGGGATCAAGACCTCACTAATATGACTAAAAATGTCAGCTTGGTCAATTGAAAGTGGAAGAAACGTATGCTGTAGGTAATGAATATCAAAATACTGTAGCTAAATGATATTCTATGTTTCACTTTAAAAATTTGACCAAATACCCCATCTCTATTGTTATCACCATCTTTACCAACCCTCTCATCTCATCTTCTCATCTCACCCACGTGACCACAAATTTTCACCCTAAAAAACTTCTCAGATCTCATCCCGAATAATAACTCTATCCTACAGCAATGGGAGTCCAATTTAATACCCTTGAAAGGGAACAAAGGTTCCAGAACCCCCCAAAGGACAAATCAGCATTCCCGTTATTGGCTGACGCTGTTTTACCACATATTGGCTCATTTAATGCATTGACCGAGGGGCCTCAAGGAGGTTTATTAAACTTGGCTGTTAAAGATATTGGTACTAAAACCATTTTTGATTCTAAAGATGATACTCGTTTAGGAAACAAGTTGAACATCAGAGTGGAGGCTGTTGAAGTATCCAAGCCATTGGTTCCTTCCAACGACAAGTTGAGCATTAATAGAAAGACCATGCCATCTGAATGTAGAGAAAGAATGACTACTTATAGATCTAAGTTGATGTTGAAAGTCACTTGGAATGTTAATGATGGAGAAGAGGTCAGCGAAATCAGAGATGCTGGTCAACTTCCTGTTATGTTGAAGACTAACAGATGTCATTTAGAAAAATTATCACCAGAACAATTGGTTGATAAGAAAGAAGAATCTGATGAATTAGGTGGTTATTTCATTGTTAATGGTATTGAAAAAATCATCAGAATGTTGATTGTTCAAAGAAGAAACTATCCGATGGCTATTATCAGAGGTTCTTTTGTCAACAGAGGAAAGTCTTACTCCAAATATGGTATTCAAATAAGATGTGTTAGACCAGATCAATCTTCTCAAACCAATGTCTTACATTACTTAAATGATGGTAATGTTACTTTCAGATTTTCTTGGAGAAAAAATGAATATTTGGTTCCTGTTGTTATGATTTTGAAGGCCTTAATCGAAACCAATGATCGTGAAATCTTTGATAACATTATTGGTGCTGATATTTCTAATTCTTTCTTAACTGATAGATTGGAATTACTTTTGAGAGGTTTCAAAGGTTACAATTTGTACTCCAAACAGGAGACTTTAGCATACTTGGGTGATAAATTCAGAGTTGTTTTTGGAGCCGAAGCTGACGTCAGTGATGTCGAAGTTGGTAAACTAGTCTTGAAGAGAATTGTTTTAGTTCACTTAGACTCTAACTTAGATAAATTCAGAATGTTAACCTTCATGATTAGAAAGTTATACTCTCTTGTTGAAGGTCAATGTTGTCCAGATAATCCAGATTCTGTTCAAAACCAAGAAATCTTATTAGGTGGTTTCTTATATGGTATGATCATCAAGGAAAAGATTGAAGAATACTTACAAAACTTCAAATCCCAAGTTCAATCTGATATGAACCGTGGAATTGCTATAAATTTTAATGATAGAAAGTATATTTCTAGAGTTTTTATGAGAATCAATGAAAATATTGGTCAAAAATTACAATATTTCTTATCTACTGGTAACTTGGTTTCTCAGTCCGGTTTAGATTTACAACAAGTTTCTGGTTACACCGTGGTTGCTGAAAAGATTAATTTCCATAGATTTATCAGTCATTTCAGAATGGTTCATAGAGGTTCTTTCTTCGCTGAATTAAAGACCACTACTGTCAGAAAATTATTACCAGAATCTTGGGGTTTCTTATGTCCTGTCCATACTCCCGATGGTTCTCCATGTGGTTTATTAAATCACTTGGCTCATAAATGTAAGATTTCTACTGAACAAGCTGATGTTTCTCGTGTTCCTCATGTTTTAGCTGGTCTCGGTATGGCTCCTCCATCCACTTTCGCTGCCGGTCCAAACTTATGTTCCGTTATGTTAGATGGTAGAATTATTGGTTGGACTTCTCATGAACAAGGTAAGATTTTGGCCACTACTCTTAGATTCTTAAAGGTTGAAGGTCACCCAGATCTTCCAGTTGAATTAGAAGTTGGTTACATTCCACCTTCTGCTAAGGGTCAATACCCTGGTTTATACTTATTCGGGGGTAGTGCTAGAATGATGAGACCAGTTAAATACTTACCTTTGAATAAGGAAGATATTTTGGGTCCATTCGAACAAGTTTACATGGATATTGCTGTTACTCCAGCTGAAATTGAAAACAATGTCCACTCTCATGTTGAGTTCTCTCCAACTAACATTTTGTCTATTTTAGCCAACTTGACTCCATTCTCTGATTTCAACCAATCCCCAAGAAACATGTATCAATGTCAAATGGGTAAGCAAACCATGGGTACTCCTGGTGTAGCTTTAGCTCATAGATCTGATAACAAATTATACAGACTTCAAACTGGTCAAACTCCAATTGTTAAAGCCAAATTATATGATGATTATGGTTTTGATAACTTTCCAAATGGTATGAATGCTGTTGTCGCTGTTATTTCTTACACTGGTTACGATATGGATGATGCGATGATCATTAATAAATCAGCTGATGAAAGGGGTTTTGGTTACGGTACTGTTTACAAGGTTGAAAAGGTTGATTTATCTCAATCCAGAAGAAGAGGTGACCCAATTACTCAACATTTTGGTTTCGGTGAAGATGAATGGCCAGAATCCTGGAAAGAAAAATTGGATGCTGATGGTTTACCATTGATTGGTGTCAAGGTTGAAGAAGGTGATCCAATTGTTGCTTTCTATGATGAAACTTCAGGTAAGACTAAGGTTAAGACTTACCATTCATCTGAACCAGGTTACATTGAAGAAGTTAAGTTATTAGGTGATGACAATGCTGACCAAGAATGTCAACAACTTACCATTAAATTCAGAATCACCAGACAACCATTGATTGGTGATAAGTTCTCTTCTAGACATGGACAAAAGGGTGTTTGTTCTAGAAAGTGGCCAACCACTGATATGCCATTTTCTGAAACTGGTATTCAACCAGATGTCATTATTAACCCTCATGCTTTCCCATCTAGAATGACCATTGGTATGTTCGTTGAATCCCTTGCCGGTAAGGCCGGTGCTTTGCACGGTATCTCTCAAGATTCCACCCCATGGAAATTCAGTGAAGATGATACCCCAGCCGATTTCTTCGGTGAACAATTAAGGCAAGCAGGTTACAATTACCACGGTAATGAACCAATGTACTCTGGTGCTACTGGTGAAGAATTAAGAGCTGATATTTATATTGGATGTGTTTACTACCAAAGATTAAGACATATGGTTAACGATAAGTTCCAAGTCAGATCTACTGGTCCAGTTAACTCATTAACCATGCAACCTGTTAAGGGTAGAAAGAGATCTGGTGGTATTCGTGTCGGTGAGATGGAAAGAGATGCTTTGATCGGTCATGGTACTGCATTCCTCTTACAAGATAGATTATTAAATTGTTCTGATTACACTCAAACTTCTATTTGCAGAAGCTGTGGATCTATCTTAACCACCCAAACCTCGGTTCCAAGAATTGGTACTATGGCTTCAGTTAGATGTCGTAGATGTTCTGACAGATTGGATACATACGTACAAAAGCATGGTCATGTTGATGACTCTGAAATTTGGGAAGATGGCCAAGGTAAGAAGTTTGTTGGTGGAGAAAACACCACTACTGTGGCCATTCCATTCGTCTTGAAATACTTGGATTCTGAATTATCTGCCATGGGTATTAAGATGAGATACAATGTTGCTGCTAGTTAATAAATCATGTAAAAAGAAGAAGAAGAAGAAGCAGAACATGAAGAAGAAGAAGATAAATAATTAGACATTTCAACTAGTTGATTGCTTGGAAAGTGGGTTTACTGATCATATCAGTATCATAGGATAGAATTGTTGTAAAGTTAGATAAAAAAAACATAATGTTAATAGGAAGATGTTTAATCGTAGTTTTCATTTAATGTTTCCACGGGTTTATACATAATCTATAAAATAAAATCTACGTAAGCATCATGGATGCTAAGCTGTGGATATTTCTAGGTCTACTTCCTTAGAGTTTTGTAAGATGTACTTTGCGTTGTCAAAGTCGCTACCTCCTGCTCTTTCTTCTGCTTCCTTTAAGTTCAGAGCTATTCCAGAGGCCAAATGTCTCTTGACAAGTCTCTGGTAGACCAAGTTCAAAGGAGCTTTACTGATCCAGGTTTCGTCCACATACTTGCTGACTTCATTCCATACATCGTCTTTCAATGCCACGTAGTTTCCTTCGATTATCACCACCTGAACATCAGGTCCTATCCTTATATCGTCTTCCACAGGATCCTTAACGCTATGGTCGAAAGTTGGGGCCAAGATTGTGGAATTTGACTCGTGCTTAAGTTTCCTTACCAATTGAACAAACCTATTAGCATCAAAGGTAAAAGGAGCTCCTCTTCTTCTAATCGCTTCTTCTGGATCAGGAAGAGCATGGAGCTGTGTTCTATACAAATGGAACCCATCTTGCAGGACCACCATTGCCTTCAAACCTTTGGCATTGAGCATTTCCACCACTTTGGTAGACAATGTTGTCTTTCCACTACCAGGAGTTCCAGCAAGTGCTATTATGAGTCTATTTGGTGCTTTCTTGTCAAGAAGGTCTAGAACTCGCTGGACAATCAGATCAATGTCGTTTCCACTGATCTGTTGAACCATTTCTTTTGGAGCTTGGGATAATCCTATGGTTTGATTAGCCAACTCAGACAGTACAAGGACAAATTAGCCGTGATGAATACTTATATAGAATGGGGACACTTAATTGACTAGATGATCTTGCGGTTCCCCAGATTAAGTGCCAAATAGGAATGGCTTGATTACGTAACCAACATACATGAGAGTGTAAGATTTCTGGTTATCACATCCTTTGGTTAATTTCCTAATTTAGTTCTTTTTAGCTTATTGATTTTTTGACCAGTAAATGCTTCCTCTCCCATCCTTGTGGGAGTCGGTCCAGATTAAGGGCGATAATGCCATTTACGGGTTCAGTCACCAGAACTGTTCCTATACGTTCTTTCTCACCAACTTTAGTGAACTATGGTTAGAAGACATGGAAAAGGACCAATTGATTGCGAAAGCCCGAGACTTGGGGTTTGAGGATATCAACACCTCCAGAGCTAATGATTTGATTCAATTGCTCCAGAAAGCTATTGAAAAGTCTCAGGGTTCCTTCTTGAATGAGGAAGATGAACATATGAAGTACAAGGTGGAGAGTGAAATATCATGGACTTTTGATCTACAGAAACAGTCAATGGAAAGTACTGTTCAATTTTTGGGACAGTTAAACCGGAGGCAATTTACGAACCATGGCTTATTACTCCATAAGATCTCTGATTTGACCAATTACATCACCGTCAAAGATACGTATATTAAGTTTCTTATGGAGAACTTCAAGCTCAGTCATGGGCTAGAGTTGATATCGGACTACAAACGGAACAACAAGCGAGATACCAAATACATGGAACCATTCAATCAGGAAAAATGGCAAGAGAGGTTTACTTTACTGAACCAAGAACCAGTATGGGATGTGATTCAGACCTCTTTATCAGACACAAGAACATGGAAGATGAGTGGTAATGGTGACACAGCAAAGCCACAACAACTAAAAAAGGCAGAAGAGCCTAGTCCAGAAAAAGATAGCCCCTTTTATACATCACCAGAAAAAGAAAGTCCATTTTATACTTCTCCCGTCAAGAAAAGACCTGCCACTTCTACAGAATCAGAAGGTGACCAGAATAACTCCCCAAGAAAAAAGCCAAAAATAGGAATGCTCAGCAAGAAAAGACCAAGTGAAATTCCCAAATTAAATGAAGAACTTCCTGAATCGTCACAGAAATCCAAAAAGAAGCCAAAGTTCGGTAGTCTACAATTTAAAAAAAGAAAGGGAAATTTATAAATATATTATATCATGGAGCTACGATACATATGAATAACAAGGAAGATTTTGGAATATTTATTGTTAAAAATTCACTTGGTTCTTTTGCTAGTTTCTTTTATTAAATTCTTCCATCTGCTAATAAGTAATTCCAATGCCTGATTTTGTCTTTCATCCATGTGTGTTGTGTATAATGCAGTTAATATACCGCTCCAGAAGTGTACAAAGTCCTCTAATTCTGGAATGGAAGCAGGGATATCCACATATTTGGGGATTTTTCTCAGCCCTCGTTTGTCAAATGGTTTATCTACATGAGCTAAAGGTTTTTGGAAAACCACCATCCAAAATCGTATAATGACCAGTGAAGCATCACGAAGGGTAATAATGTCGTCTTTACTATAATTTCTCAACAAATCCATCTCAACACCATATTCGGATTCCATAGCATGGTGGATAGCTGAAAGAGTTAACTTTTGAACCTCTCCATAAATCGTGGAACTAGTCTCGTCAAAAGTCATGTTTGTGTTGGGTGGTAATTGAGGGGGTTGATTAGCCACTGGTTGATGATTATGATGTTGTCGTACTGTCTGTACGACTTGTGGTTGCTGAACTCCAAATCTCCTAACATTTTCATCATATATGATTGGAGCTATCATTTTTCCCGACATGCTTTCTCTATAGCTTACTGTTAAAATCCCATTAGATAATGCCCGGAGAGCAAGATTCTTGTCATTTGACAAAAGTACAATTAATGAATCAGTATACTTTTTTTGAAAATAGAGCCCACAATCAAGAATGGCTTCGTCTTGTGTAGTATCTTTGTCTATGCGTTGGTTCATTTTTTGGCCCTTTATAACCGGACTATTTGCAGCCAAACCAGCATAAATCCAGTCATTAGCCCACCTAGCTAAATGACCAATGGTTTTGCCTGAGATTCTGTCTTCAGATTCGCTCATTTTGTTGGAATTCTTGAGTCCATCTAATTCTCGCATTACTGCTATAGGAATAATTATTTGCAACTGGTACTGAGGAGCCAAGTCCTTTAATTCTTGAAGGATATTAAGATGTGATAGTAAAAAGTTTGTGTCGATGATCAAATATGATATGTTGCCATGGACTGTCTGGTATTCTTCGGTCAGTTGGAATTGATCCATATCTATTTCAGGCACTTCGTCATTTCCGCGTGATTGCCGGTCGTAGTCCACGTAATTCGATACTGCTTCCACTTCATCTACATCATCCATACCGATCATTTCGATATCAGCATCTTCAGAGTTGACATGGGAGGAATTGGCAGCTGCTTGTTCAATTCTAGATTCGATGTTTCGTATAGTAAAGTTTACTGGTTTCTTCTCTTGTGGGTTTCCCAGCGTCAATGTCCGCTTCTGGTCACTTTTTGAAAGTCCTTCAGGACTGTATTTTGATGCAAGACCCATCACCAGTTGATCATCAGATGTACGGCTCAAAGGAGTGGAACGAGTCGCTGAATTTGGGTTGCAAATGTGGAATGTGACTGATCAACAAAAATTGATCAAATTGATGTTTGTTCTTTGTGGAGTGATAGTGCGAGTATTAAGATTCAAGCACAACCAAAGAGACACAATACAGTATGCCAACGTGAAAAAAACATCAACAACGTAGAAGAACATGTGAAACTAGATAACAAAACGTCTGAGATTTGTGATTATTTAATTTCTCAATGATATATCTACATAATTATAAAGAATATGACAATGATTATTACGCGCTATTAAGTATATGCTAAAAATTAAAGTATACTGTCACTTGTATACTGATAAATGGATCAACCCTTAAAAAAAACGAATTGAAATGACTATGGCTCGCACGGTAACCTTAAATCAATTAGCCAAAAGTATTTGAGGAATACTCAAGGAAATATTTGTCCCATATTCCATGTGGTTATAATTGAATTATAATGCAGTTGTCAGTTTATGATAAAGCTTTTCTAGTTGATTCAAATAATATCAAGGAAGAATTCAAAAAAACTCACAAACAAACTAATAAATATAATAACAATAATCATCCATGTGATTCTATTAGTATTTTTCTCATTCATACTATCACTGACAATATCCAGAAATTCCAAGAAAACTTTACATCTATCATTGATGACTTGGACTCTCTGGTCAATTTCCAAATATTCTCTAACTGCAGAATATAATGGATGTAATGCAGGTTCAAAAGACCAAAAGAAATCAGGAGTATCTAAAATAGAACTGGAAAGATTAACATCTACCCGAAGTTTAAATAGCTTACCTGATTTTTTAAGTAATTGAGTTCTCTTTAATCCCAATCTTCCAGTCAATGCCAATTTCTTTGGAAGTTTCGAAATCAGTTGTAAATTATTAACCATTCTACTCTCAAATAAACATAATTTTGTCAGTTGAGCGACAGCATGTGACATGGTAAGTTTAATAAGATGATCACCTGATCTTAAAGTAACCATATCATTGTAGATTCTTGGTCTGTGGATTTTGTTATCGTATTCAAAATGAAATTCTTCAGTTTCAATATCTTGTTCATCAATAGGATTAATCATTAAAGGTTCAGGATCATTAGGTGCAAATGTTAAATCAGCTAATATATTTTTCTCATGGATTTCAGAGAAGTTCCAAAAAACAACAATACCATAAGCCAAAATAAACATTTCAGCATGATGTTTCGACACTTCAGCTTGAACAACCGAGGTTTCAGGGGTCAGATTTCTGGTAGGAGACTTTTGACGTTTGGATTCAGTTTCATCCCCACTAGTGTCGTCACTAACACGAGAGGCATCAAGTGGAGGAGCAAAAAATTGGGGTTCTGAAGGATCAAATGGTGTATTATTTTCAAAGTTTTCCAATTCTGGATCCATAGAATAATTATTGGCATCTTCTGGTGTTTCTACACCAGAGTAGTATTCGTATAAATGGTCCAATTGTTCAGTTCTATTAATTAATTTCTCCATATACCTTTTGCTAGGCAACAGCTTGGCGGAATTATTAGATTTCACCCGGAATCCATCGGTTCCTGGCAATAATGGTAAGGCATATGGTACATATAACGCTTCGTCATAAGTTCTAGGTTTAGCTTCATGATTTTCTCTCAAGAACTTGGCTACTGATTTAAGATTGAATTCTTCACATACGAAATAAGCAGTCATTCTGCTAAACTCATGGGCCCTGGCTTCTTTAGGCATTAACTCAGCTCTGGAACGCTGTATTTGAGCTTGTAAATCTATTGCTGGAGGAGATTGTGGAGACACTGGTTGGCTTTGTAATGGAGGCAGGGAATTGTGTTTTTGTTGTTCTGGAATCAACACAAGTTTATGAGAAGTTTTGGAGGTTCTGGATGGCAATGATTGGGATAATTTGGGGATACTCCGTATGTTTCTACGGGCATCAGAGTAGCGAGGGGTTGGTTGCTCTAACGATCCACTGCTTCTTGGACGTGGAAGTCTCTTGTTGGTACTGGATATCAACAGTGGTAATCGGCTTTGTCCTGATGGAATATCGCTAGAGTTACTAAGCAACTTATCAACAGAGATATCGGTGTACCTGTTACGGAACGCCAACCGCTTCAGAAGAGCATTTTGATGACGATCTTGTTGGAACTGTTGATTCGACGACTGTTGCTGTTGTTGCTGTTGCAATTGTTGTTGCTTCTTATAATTATGTCCTGCAAATGGTGCTCTGGCTCCTTTTATAGTGTGGCTTCTGGCATCAGTGACCAAAATCGATGGCGACCGCTTGGCGGTAGGTCTCTGTGGATCAATAGGCGGGGAAACCGACCTTCGGTGGGAGCTCATGACAACGTGTGGAGTGAAGTGGTTAATGGGTGTTGCAAGATGTATATGATGCGTAGCTTTGGTAGCCCAGGGATGGGACTGGCGATGGTCACGTGCGAAATGTACCCATCACCAGCCGAGGAACAAAAATGTCCTCTTGTGTGTGTGTATTAAGTAAGCGATTATATCAGCTGAAAAGTTCTTACGTAAGCGTCATCGATCTTGCACTGTTACTCATAGTTTGAGGAAAACCCAAGTTTCTAATCTTTCAGTAACAAGTTATAATGTCTTTTACTTTGACTGTTGCAGCCAAGGCCCAATTTGTGGCTTACCCTGCTGTCATTGCTGTGGGTTTTATCAACGCCAGCGATTCTGATATTTCCATTCCTATTGAATTTGTGGATGAAAAGTCTACGGATGCTTCTGATGCCAATGCCAACGTCAAGTTGGTCACTCCAGAAGGTAAGACTCACTTGAATCAATTAGATGCTCTCAATTACTTGGGTGAAAAGTTCCCAACCATTTTGGCTGATGCTGCTAAGGCACAAGACTGGGTTAAGTTCGGCTTAGACAAATTGTACATCAAGAACTTCAAGGAATTGACCTCTGATTTAGAAAAATTAGACGCCCACTTAAACTTCAGATCTTTTGTTATCGGTTACAACTACTCTTTAGCTGATGTCGCTATTTGGGGTGTTTTAAGAGCTAATGCCTTGATGGGTTCTGTTATCAAGAATGGTGTCTACGCCAATGTTTCTAGATGGTACAACTTATTGGCTGAAGACAAGAGATTCGAATCTGCTGTTGAACACATGTCCAAGAACGTCAACGAATTAAGAAAGTCTGTCAAGAGTGCCAAGAACGGTGGTAAGAAGGAAGCCCACAAGGCTAACTTTGAAATCGATTTACCAAACGCTGAAATGGGTAAGGTTGTCACCCGTTTCCCACCTGAACCATCTGGATACTTACACATTGGACATGCCAAAGCTGCTATCTTGAACGAATACTTTGCTCACGCTTACAAGGGTAAGTTGATCATTAGATTCGATGACACTAACCCAACCAAGGAAAAGGTTGAATTCCAAGACTCTATTATTGAAGATTTGGCTTTATTAGGCGTTAAGGGTGACGCTATTACCTACTCTTCTGATTACTTCGACAAGATGTATGAATTAGCTATTAAATTGATCAAGGATGGTAAGGCTTACGTTGATGACACTCCATTAGAAAAGATGAGAGAAGAAAGAATGGTTGGTGAAAAATCCACCAGAAGAGACAGATCTATCGAAGATAACTTGAAGGCTTTCACCGAAGATATGAAGAACGGTACCGAAGAAGGTTTAAAGAGTTGTTTAAGAGCCAAGATCGATTACACTGCTTTGAACAAGACCTTAAGAGATCCTGTTCTTTACAGATGTAACTTGACTCCTCACCACAGAACTGGTACTCAATGGAAGATGTACCCAGTTTACGATTTCTGTGTTCCAGTTGTTGATTCTATTGAAGGTGTTACCCATGCTTTAAGAACCAATGAATACAGAGACCGTAACGCTCAATACGAATGGATCATCAACGCTTTGAGCTTACGTCCAGTTAACATCTGGGATTTTGGTAGAGTTAACTTCGTTAGAACCTTATTATCCAAGAGAAAGTTACAATGGTTTGTTGACAAAAACTACGTTTCCAACTGGGATGATCCAAGATTCCCGACCGTTAGAGGTGTTAGAAGAAGAGGTATGACCGTTGAAGGTTTAAGAAACTTTATCATTGCTCAAGGTCCTTCCAAGAACATTATTAACTTGGACTGGTCTGTTATCTGGGCTTTAAACAAGAAGGTTATTGACCCAGTTGCCCCAAGATTCGTTGCTGTTGAAGCCAAGGATGCTGTCACTGTTAAGTTGTTGAATGGGCCAGAGGAAGCATACACTGAACAAAAGCCAAAGCATAAGAAGAACCCAGAAGTTGGTAACAAGCCAGTTGTCTTTGCTGACCAAGTCTTAATTGACCAAGCCGATGCTGAAGGTTTGACTGAAAATGAAGAAATTACTTTCATGGACTGGGGTAATGTTATCATCTCCAAGGTTAACAAGGAAGGTGACATTGTTAAGTCTATTGAAGCTAACTTGCACTTGGAAGGTGATTTTAGAAAGACCTCCAAGAAAATTACCTGGGTCGCTGATACCAAGGACACCGTTACCGTTGACTTAGTTGACTTCGATCACTTGATCACCAAGGACAAGTTGGAAGAAGGTGACAACTTTGAAGATTTCCTTACTCCACAAACCGAATTCCACACCAAGGCTATTGCTGACTTGAACATTCGTAACTTGAAGGAAAGTGATGTCATCCAATTTGAAAGAAAGGGTTACTACAGAGTCGACCAAGCCTACGAAGATGGTAAGGGTGCTGTCTTATTCACTATTCCAGATGGTAAAACTGTTGCTAAGTACGGTGCTAAGAAGTAAATTTTAATATAACCTATTAAATAATTAGGAACTTGACCTATATATTATATAGCAGTTTGGGTAGTATAAAGCATTTCAGTTATACGATAACAATAAACTTATGCAATCACTAACCCTGATTATTCAACCTATATAACTCAGTAATACTTGTTTTAAAAAAATTTGCATTCTAAATATGTATCATATTGGACTGTACTCTATACTTCCTAATTCATTCTATCTAATTGACTAAAATAGTCGTTGGTGGCTTTTGCATACATAATATAGTTGTACATGTAGGCTTAGCGAGAGATGACCGAGAGAAATATATCGTGGTTTACATGAAGGCATAGTTGCTTTTCTGGTTGCTACTGGTATCTATATACTTCACTTTATTAGAATTGCATTTATTCAGGGGTTTGGATACTACAGAAATGCCAGTCACTGGAGATAAAATAATGATATTTTGTGGTAACTCACCTTGGCTGCGAAAAGCAGTTTACAATCATAATCACGTTAACGCAAGAAACAAAAGGCACCAGTAACTACGAGCTTCCGAAGGGGTGGTGGTATTGCTACATATGAGCTTGTAGATCCGTACACAACAGCACCATCAGGGCAATATGAATAAAACACTACCATCTCGTTGCCGTATTAACTAATTACTTGCTTAATGCTGGCTGGAAAAATCAGTACTTCCCTTATCGGACTGGAATTCCTCTTCGCGATTATGATGGCGATAGTGGTTATGGTGAGCTTTCTTCTTTGACCACTTTGCATAACTACTAGTGAAAATCAAAATCAAGAATGACAACAACTGCAATGCCACAGTTGTCCATAATAAGGCAAACATTTTAACACCTAGACTAGTATTATGACCTGCATTGTTAAAGGCATTTCTACCCTTGACATGAACAGCAGTAATAAGGGCAGCTGCAATGATTGTGAAGATCAAGGCTATAAGTACAATCGATGCACTAATAATTCCACTAATAAATCCTGATAAACAACATGACATCAATACTGTCAAGACTGCCAACAACGTGAATACTAAACTGACTAATAAGAAAGCATAAGCAAACCTAGAACCATAGTAAAAAGTCTTTCTACTACTTCTGAATTCTCTTGGTAATCCTTCATCAGAATTAAAATTGTCAACTGGTGAATAAGGATATGCAGGTCTAGCATTAGAACAATCCGAATTCTTTCCACCACTAACTCCACAATTGTTGTATAAAGTCCATCTTGTCTTCTCTTTATTTATACTTGCAATTGAGGAAGTGTCAGTTTCTGACCAGTAAAACTCACCCAAAACAGAGTTGTTACTAGCTCCACATAAATTGAGGAAGAGCAAAAGTAATGATGAGCCTAGAAGAAAGATAATTGGAAGTAATGTGATCAAACGTCTCAACATTGCAATAGAGAGTTAATTGAAGTTTACTTTAATTATCAGCCCAGTAATCACTACTTATTTATACGCATATTTAGCTAATGTTAGTAGCAATCCTTAAGTAGTAATGGTGGGGCTTATCATTATATGAAATGGTGTGACTCTCTGCGACTTCTTGGGAATCTATCGAGGCAAAGTCCCTGCATAGAGGCTGGACTACTACTGATTGCTATGACCAGAAAAATCCTATTTCGTAGACAAGAAAAGATCATCAGTGCCCATCACGTGTACGCACCCTAATTCGTGTTCATACCAAGGTATTGTAAGGGTTTCTTATCCCCATTTCAGTTAATTCAGTCATTTCGCTTATGATAATGATGTAACTAGTTAGAAACTCTGTAATTGCGTCTTATAAATGGATATAGGCTCCTACTCCATATTCTTGTAGTTAAAAATATGAAATTACCTAGCTCATAACTTACAAAGCATTGTACTAGTTCACTCACATGTGTAGAAAACTCCGATATCTCCTCATTGGACTTGTGCCTGACACCCCCCCTCCATTCAACCGGAATTGAATCAAATTAATCCATTAGCTTTAACAACTTCAGCTATATTCTATATTTGATATTCAATATTAATATTGATATTGATGGTCATAATCATATGTGTTGCAAACTTATTCATGTTCAAAACAAAATTACATCCGTTACCTCAGAACCTAGTCCATTAGAAAGATGATCAAGCCATCAATGGTGGTACATTCATCCTTAGAAGATAAAGTTGAAAGACTTAGTGTAAAAGATGATCGTGAAGATTATTCATCTTCGTATTCATCACATACTTCATATTCTTCCCTATCAACAAAATACATGAAATCCGGTAAACCCATCTATGAAGGGGCCAATGGAATTATATTGAAAGGGAGTGATTCTAATGCAACAGTTATTATCAAAGTAATTAAAAAGCATAAACATCAAAGTGTTGAAGAATATGAAAAGTCCACCATTAGAGAATATAATAATATTAAAGCATGTACTCATAAGAATGTGGTTGGGATTTTAGATATGGTGGTTGCAGATGGTAGAGAAGAATTGGGATTAATTCTACCTTATTATTCAGAAGGTGACCTCTTAGATTACCTCTCTTCATTAAGACGCTTCAAAGTGAAGGTTTCTGATAGTTTGAAGGATTCTATTTTTAAGCAAATTATTAAGGGAGTTCATTTCATTCATTCCAAGAACATCATTCATAGGGATCTTAAACCCGAGAATTGTTTGATTGATTCTTCTGGAGTGATTAAAATTAGTGACTTTGGATATAGTTTGAATTTCGAAAAAAAGGATCTCATCAAAGATTATTTAACGAGTCGTCCCCATGATATTCATTGTGGTACAAATAGTTTTAAAGCCCCTGAATTGTTCGATTATGAAACACAGATTCTTAATGATAAATTCGATTATGACGATTTCTTCAATAACAAGATTCAGTATTGGAAATCATTAGACTATTGGTCATTAGGAATGGTGTATTTGAATATTTTTTTGATGAAGACCCCTTGGAATAATAGTAATTTGAATGATCCTAAGAACATATCATATTCCAAGTTTGCAAAGTATTATCCAAACGATCCTTCAAAGAAGAAGCGGATTATTAATGAACTTAATGACAAAAATTCCACTTTCAACAACAACAGAGCCATGGTTCTATTTAAAAGCTTGCATTATGATTCTCGCCAGTACATTATTGGCTTGTTAAATCCAGATTATACCAAAAGACTCTCAACTGAAGAGTTATTGGAATCAAATTGGATTAGTCAGGTATATGCTGATACCAAAGATTTAATCAAGTTGAAAAAGAAGTAATGATTCGAGCCAATAAAAAAGAGCAGTAAAAATAGCAAATGCAGCTATGTATAAACAACTAGAAAGATCTCGGCCACACACGAGACTAAATGCCACATATCTTGTCAGTTCCGTTAAACTAGTTAAGTAAAGACTAAGTGACATTAGTTATCGATATGATAGAATCACAGCCTTGTTTTTTGAACGGATAACTGCAGAATTGCATAAACTATAGCTTTAATTCAAATGCTATGTATTGCCGGATCAGCATTCCTAACTCTGCTATTCCAAATAGGATACTGAAAACAATATATTCCAAACTTATAACTGCCGAAGTTAAAAATAACATAGACATCCAGTGAAAACATCCAAAAATAGCAGGAGAAAAAAAAGACACCCTTGTATTCAATGACGAACTGAAGATGACAATTTCACCCATTTTTTCTAAAAGTATACGATTGGAAGTATTCTATTTTATCTTCTTCTTGATTAAAATAGTATTCCATTTTCTTTATTTTTTTTAAAAAAATAGATCGTGTTGTTATGAATAGCTAGATAGCTAATTATGATAGTAGTTAGATATTCATGTGTTACCACACCAGTAAACCATATTACACAATTTGTAGTTTTGATCTAGTCTCCCTCAGAGACTGTATTCTTGCAAATGTATTAGCAATTGAGCTAGACTAAGCGGGAAATTCACTGGTGGGAGCTTTTGGAGGTCTTGGTTGTGGTTCTGATCTCGCTGTTTGTTCTCCACGTATTGTTCCACACCTTTAAGCATCTGGCCCTTTCTCAATTTATGATTATCAAAAATCTCAACTTCAGGAGCAGTCTGGATACCCACATTTTTATTCCTCTTCTTCTTCTGAGCTTCCGATCCCCTACTAGGAAAGTGCAGCCCCTGGTTCCTTTGTCCGTTGGCAAGAGCATTTCCTGTGCTTATAGAAAGATTTCTTGTCGGAGGCTTCCCCTTTGTTTTAGGTCTATTTTCGGAACCAGGTCTAGAATTTGCAGCATTCTGTGATTGATTGAGCTTGGATGGTTCGGAGCCGAACGTGTTGTGGGTTGAGGGTTTTCTGGTCTTGGTGGAGCCGTTACGATGCATCTGAATAACTTTTTGTATGAACGAACTCTTCAATAGAGTGGAGAATCGGTGATATTGTGAAGAATCCCTCAGTGGCTTGCAATGGGAGTAAAATGTGGATGCATTCCTTGCGCGAACTACACTTTTTTTCAGATAGTAACTAGAGGATGCAAGAACTATCAAACCTCAAACCTCAAACCTCAAACCTGGTACTTAAAAAGAAGATTACTTTCAGGATCACGAGGGACCAACCCCGAGAGAGGGCTTACTTTTCGGTTACAGTGACCTAATCTGGTTCTAGTGTAGCTTCAACCAGTTTAAACTTGCCAATTGGATATGTTTCATAACTACATGAAATACGTAGTAACGAAGTAGATATGGGAGTACAATCAAGTTCAGTATGTAAACCAAGATGTAATGTACTTTTTTTTCTTGTCTATGAGAGAAAGGATAACGGACCTATCGGTTTTGCCGAAAAGTATATGTTATATGATCACTTTCTTACAGGCATTGTTCCAGGGATTGTAACCTTACAAAGGTATATACATTTGGATGTTGAGATATGAGTTGAGAAGTACCGAGCATCAAAAGGTGGTGATGGTGATCGTGATGGTGGTTGAATTATTGCATAGCCGAACTCTATTGTTTACTGATTGGTACGTAATTGTATAGATATGAATTGTGTTTGTGTGACGGTTACCTATTGTGTTTGACTAATATAGTCAATGTTGAAGGTGCGTATAGATCTGGCCTAGTATAGAAACTCCCCGAAAAATATCTGCTACAATAGACATGATAGGGAACTCTGTGGCACACTTACAAATCAATTAAGTAATCGGTAGTAAGGTCACTGAACAATGCTGAATCGACTACTCAAAATCTATTGAATTAATTACCTGGTTTATGTTTCTGATACAAGAATAATCCAACACATTTATGGAGTGATTTATTCCTTTGTTGTTGGAAACTGTGTTCTTTGATTATTATACAAAGAACGCTGGGTGCAATTTGTCATTTTCATGATGTTTCTCAATAGACTGACTTATTAAACGTGTTGATGCTACAGGTGTCTTAATTCATTTACATTTAATTCCACAAACTTTCGTTTGTGCTTATATTACATATTTGAACATTAATTGAGCATACCTAGATGAGTAATAATATAGCAAAAGAAAACAATAAGTTGAAACAAAAATAATAACAGGAAAGCTCTTGATAGTATAACAGAAATTAACAAATAATTATAATAATAATAATAATAAAAAAATAGTTTTGGCATTTTAAAGCAGCACCACTTTTGTCACGCCAATGAGGTTGCACGAAGGTCGATCAACAGCATCGGCATCCAATGTTCTTAAATTATAGTAGTAATAACAATCAATAAAGTAGAAGTAGATAAAACATGGCTATGCAAAGGCATTAATCATTGATATTGGTTAGAAAACCCTTTACATTTTTTTTGGAGTATTTTTGTAATGAATCAGCATCATCAGAAGTTATGTTTTACTTTTGATGATAACTCAGGTATCCGTAGTTACCAACACCATTGCTGTTTGCAAGATTTCCTTGGACATTTGCGTTAGATGTAGTAGATGACAATTGATTAGTAGAAGACCTTCTAGGATTACTTGGTCCACGAACTCCCAATGGATTCTTGGAAAATGATAATCTAATACCTCCCTTTCCATTGCTTCCATTTGGTCTTGGTAATGCTCTTCCATATAATTCAGCCAATGCTCTAGTAGCATGTGCAACATCTTCAAATTCAACAAAACACATAGGCCCATGGTTATGATTGCTGGATCCACTATTTGGACCTCCCGATTGTGACTGATTCTTGGTTCTAAAAGATAATCTTCTAAATCCCTTTTGAGGAGCAAATAATGCACGGAGCTCAGCTTCAGTAGCATCTGGTGGTAAGTTACCAACATATAAGGTGTTACATGGTGGGTTTTGATCTGCGGGGTTAGCTGGTGGTGGTACTCTAGCTAGTAATGATAAATCTGGAACATCTTTCCCACCAGGAGTTCTTGCTCCTGATTGAGAGGAGCTACTTGGAGTGGTACTTGATGCATTAGTTCCTGGCAGTTGTTTAGTTTGATTAGAAGGTTGGGGCTTAGTACCTTGAGATAAGTTTAATTGTGATAAACTATTAGTAGCTCCTTGGACCAGATTTTGTTGATTTTGTTGATTTTGTTGATTTTGCTGAGCACTTAGTATACCAGCAGCAGTTGGGCCTTGAACAGATGCAGGAGGAACTGATTGTTGTTGTTGTTGTTGTTGTTGTTGTTGTTGTTGTTGTTGCTGTTGTTGTTGTTGTTGTTGTTGTTGTTGAGCTTGAGCTTGAGCTTGAGCTTGTTGCTGCTGTTGTTGTGGTTGGGCCTGTTGTTGCTGAGCCTGTTGAGATTGAGCCTGTTGTTGCTGTGGAGCGTTACCCAAGATAGATGCAGCTGATGGTTGATTAGATAAAGAATGCAATGCAGGATTATTGTTGAAAAATGCAGACAGAGTTCTTCTGCGATCAGTAGGTTGAGCAGAACCATTATTAGCATTAGCGTTATTAGTATTAGTATTGGTGCTAGTTCCTGCTGGGGTTGAAGAAGATGCATTAGATGGGTTTGTACTACTCCAATCAAACGTATTATTAAGTCCAGGAGTTTGAGGGGCAGAACTCAATGGAATAGATTGAGTGGTTGGAATAGCTGATGATGGGTTAGAACCCCATGGATCTCTTACTAGGTTATCATATTCTCTGGCATCATTTTGAGATTCCATTAATAAAATTGACTTACCAGTCAAATCAGATAAATCAATAGTGGTTCCTGGTTGGTTTGATGCAGAAGTACCTGATGCGGTAAGATTGTTTGAATTAGCAGCAGTTCCAGGTCCAGAAAATGGATCACTGAAAACAAATCTTGACCTTTGATTACCAATAGATTGTCTCTTTTGGAAGTTGTCAAATGCAGTTTGTGAGCCAGCACCAGCTCCATTTCCTGATGCAGATTGTTGAGGTTGACCTTGGGGTTGAGAATTTTGTTGTTGAGGTTGTTGAAGTTGTTGAGGTTGTTGAGGTTGTTGTTGCTGCTGCTGCTGCTGCTGCTGTTGTGCTTGATTACTGGTGGTTATGGAGTTAGTTGAGTTCTGATGATGAAGCTGGTTGGTAAGATTTGGAGGTGAAATATTTGAGTTTGATAATCTTACAGAATTAAATGAGCTGGAATGTGGAGGGGAGTTCAATGCATCGTATTCAACCTTAACAGGAGGGTATTCATTACCAAAAATGAATTTTCCATCGAGTAATTTTGCTGCCGTTAAACAAGTATTTATGTTCTTGAAGTATGCATAGATGACATAGTCAATGACTTCAATATTTATAATTTCATCAATAACCAAGGCAAACAATAAAGTGGCTTCTCTCTTTGTAATATCTGTAGGTATGTTAGTCAATTTAAGAAGACTCGAGGTGTTTGCTGATGCTGATGCTGATGAAAAAGAGGTAGCGAGAGAGCTCAAGATTGGAGGTTGAGAAGAGCCTGGATGCGAGTGTTGATGAGGGTGAATCGGATGGGTATTCACATGGTGGGAATGATGGTGTTGAAGGGAAGGTTGTTGGTTGGAAAGGAGCGACCCATTAGGAGGCAAATTATGGAACTGACCTATGTTTGTTTCGGATGTCATTGTGGTCATATGATAAATGAGTCTGGAAATCAAGAACAGACTCGGGAAAACTTATTTTATTAAATTGATTAGATGTATTGGAGTTCCTTTTCTCTTTTGGAAATAACTATTGTTGCTTGAAAAGATTTTCAATTTTCTGGTTTCAAACTTTCTGGTTGGGGGGAACTTGTGTAGAAAGTAAAGTAAATGAAAAAAAAAAAGATAAGGAAAGATGATTTTGTTTTAAAAAAAAAACACAGGAGAATGGGACTTGGCAGTCAAATAAGACGGACGCCTATTTGATGATAGCTTTTGTATTAGTAAAGGTAACTTTCTCTTTTAATGTATCACTCGCGGCTGAATATGAAGCCGGTAACTTGATAAGTAATAGGTCTAATAAGGAGGATGTTTCACCAAAAAGCTCGGAAAGAGTGTTTCTTGCTGATGGAGATAGTATGCGCTGCGTGTTTAAGGTAGTTGATCTTTCGACTAACAAGGCGGCGAATGATAGAAGACCGATAAAGAAGTTGGTTAGTGTTTTTAATTTAATATTTTTTGTCTCCGTTCTCAACGGTCACGACGTGTTAGTGAGAGAAAATGAGGGAGTGAGCGACCTCAGGAAAAAGACCACTAGACAGGAGTGATGAGATAGTGAACTAAAGAAAGAGAGAGAGAGATCAAAGGCAAGATAAAGTCCAGATACATAGACCACATTACACCTAGGAGCCAGGGACAAGATGCTAGCGAGCGGTCGTTTCTTGTTAGGTCAACAAGAAAGGTGTTGAAAGTAAGGTGTGGACAGCTCGCCCTCCACCCAGTAAATTTGGGTGGCGAAGAGAGTAGCGAGATTTTTAGTGAGAAAATGTGTGCGAAAGTGGTGAAACCCTCAGTCAGAAGGCCAAAGGCTGTGGGTATCGGTGCGTCGCTGGCCGGGTTTGGTTTGGGGCGTAGCCTAGTCGGTGCTGGCTGTCAGTGTCTCGCCAGGACCCTTTTTGCCAGGACCAATTTACACACACTCCCACTCCCACTCTTACAACAAGGACTCCACACACAGATATCACCTGGCCAGTTGGGGATTGTGTGTCGTATGTTGGGTTTCACTTGTGTTTGTGGTGATGTCCTTGTACACAGACCATTACCTCTGATGAGATAAGTGAGAGGACGTGTGAGGGTTCGGCAAGTGTTTAGAAAGGCACACACGGTAGTAGGGACATGTTTTGAATGTGATTGCGGGACGGTTGCGGGACGGTAGGGCCAAAACGGCGAGAATGCACGTGGCGAGAGATCAAAATCCCCGGAAACTTGGTTTGTCCCGTTTTTGAGACAGCCTTGCCCCCTAAGCAAAATTTTTAACACGCGTGTGTGTACAGGAGGGGGCTGGCCCACTTAATAGTGGCCTCACCGCTGGAGTCACGGTTTTCGACCAATAGGATCGTCGTCGTGCGAGTACCACTGGCGTGTGCGGGGTCAAAAGTCGTATGGTGGGTGCACGCTCCGGATCCGGGGTTCTCAACCGGCTATTCTATGGAGATATCGTAAACAACTTGGTAGGCCAGAATACGCAAATATAATAGACGGAGGAATTATGGTACTACTATAACAAAAATTACTCCCCCATATTGCAAAATTTACTAAAATTATTTGTGATTACGTAAGCGCTTCCACCCACCATTTATTTCAAAAGTGACACCCCCCGCCAACTACGCAACTATAGTACGATATATTTTTATTATCTTATGGTGGTTCGCGTAACCCTTGCAGTTTGAAAACCGGGGTCGAATTACCGAATTGTAGTTAAGAATTATTTTTTGTTTTTATGGCTTATCAATTACGCCAGTTTGATTTTCTTGATTATTTTGCAACTCCATTTATGCATCCTGACAGACATATTATCTTGGGCAAAAATAGCCTTCGATTACTACTTGTAATTACTGGGTGCAACTTGGCTACCCATAAAAACACTTTGTCAAATATTTTTCTAAACATGATCTTTAATTCACCGAATTGTCTGGGTTGAAAAATATTCTCCTAGATTCTAGCCACATCTACAGATCTACAAGAAGTGGCCAGAAATTGCCATATTCACATAAAAATTCGAAACATTCTTGGGCTTTATGGGGAAAATTTTTTTTCTTACCCTTTCACTAACTACTATAGTCTAAGACAGCTCAATAATGTCTAGCTATAAATCACATTCTTTACCCACCATTACTAGCATCAGAAACTAACCAAAAGAGCATAATTACTGTGCACGTGATATACTTCTTCACTCTGCAGTGGATGTGTCTCGTTCCTTAGATTATGTCACTGGTGGTATAAAAGCAAAAACTGATCGATTGAAATTCCATACTTGGCCAATAACTAATCCTGTACTCAGTGACCTCTATTTGTTAAGGATGTTGCTCCATGAAACAAAGATTTAACGCTTAAAACTACAATGCAACTTTCATTAGCCACGATGACTACTGAGCTTTATGCACCCGAACCTTGAAATGTCTTGGAAAAGTAATTTTGTAAAAAGTACTCAATTAATAAGTTTTAGCTCTCCTTAACTTCCAGGCCTTTTCTTAGACTCGAAAACCAATCAATTTCTGGTCTAGTAATTTTTGATGTTATTGATAAAGAAATGTCAAAGTAGCAATCAACCCTGGTGTGAGCACTACAGAGAAAACTGGGGTTTATATGCAGTACCAATCCTGATTAACAATTGAGTGAAACAGGGCACACAAACCAGTAACATAGTGAGCAGCTGAAGGGCGGGTATGTTCAACTTTCTTCCGGTATAAGATATCCAAGTAGCTTTTTGGCGGGTAATTTCCCCTCTAACAATTCTGTTGATACTATTTACCAAGCATCACGTGATGCTCTGTAAAAGGTATATACGATTACAATCACCGAAGAATTAGGAACTATCTTAAGGAAAAACGGAGAAAGCGACCATAAGTTTGAATTATACTAATTTTTATCAAGCAACGACTTATTCATTTCACTATGGGCATATTTAGGTATTTTTTTCTTTTTGACGTATTACAAGCTCCTAAGTTCAATTGATACGCAAATAGTCCATAAATTGAGATAAAAGACTATGAGGTGGGTCTATAGATAGTTTTGTCTTACCGTGGGTCTCAACACATTTCGACTGACTTACTAACTGCCTGCACCCTGAATTGTTTCTTATCTTTATGACGAGTATACTGCTTATTCAGACTTTACGTAATCACAAAATTAAATCAACGAATTCCTTATACAACACTCAAAAGTAAATAGGAGTATCAAGAAGCATATTGTAGAATGTTTTCTCTCTCCTGTCCTTGAAAACCATTTCTCTTCGCCATATCTGATACACGTCTGCTCGTATGTTCATACTACTATAGATCATACTATGATCAGCCATGTATGCAGTATCAAAATTCCTTCACTTTTATACCAAACACCGCTACCAACATATATAATACCACTGTCATACAACAGCATGTCATCTAACCCAGCCAAAGAGACTATGGAAACGATAGATGTGCTCGACACCCAATCATATGTCAATTCTTCGTGTCTTGAACTACTTCTCCAAGAACTTGTTCCTACTTCGATACGTGTATCACAGAAACTAGGTGATACCAGTACGTCTAGAACATTATCAGACAAGGACGAAACCACTACTATTGAAACACAACTCTCCAGCATTCCTCGTGACCTTCCTGGTACTGTAAATGTACTTGATCTGAATATATTAGGCAGTGAAGATGTCAGTTTACGAATTGAAGCCTATGGATACAACTTAGGACTAAAATTGGCTGAGCTTTTGCTTTATAAGAACGCCAGATTCGGAGGTTCTGGAAACTCCGGTACCAAGATGGTACAGATCTTGGATATAATGAAGTTTGTATGTCGTGATGTGTGGAAATGTCTTTATAATAAGCAAATGGATAATTTGAGAACTAATCATAGAGGAACATTTGTGTTGGTAGACACCAGTTACCGTATGATTGCATCATTAAGCAGTCCAAAGGGCATTCATGACACTGTGGCCAAAGCCAAGGTGCATCTTTGGTATCCATGTGGGATTATTCGTGGTATATTGAAGAGTTTTGGAGTTGATGGAAACGTCACTGCCGAAATCACCCAGTTCCCAATGGTTACCTTCAATATCTACACCGCCATCAATAATTAGTCTCTTGAGAGTATCATTAGAATGATCAATAGTGGGAAGCTAAATGGTGGCCTAATATAGAAGCAAAATGAATGGAATTAATTGGAGCCTCACAGTATCCATAAGCGAGTATCATCAAATTAAATCCTACGTTGTTAGGAACAATTTACCGTATTAATTTTTTGTCAAAACCGTTAGGTCTTCTACTTCTTCTTGAGTGACTAGTCAACTGATTCTGGTCATCTTGTACTGGTCGCATTCGTTCCCATGATCACCATTCACCAGTCACTTGAACAATTATGAGAAGCTTCACATTGCCTATAAGCACTGGATCTCACGCAACGTTACGGTCACTTGGTGATCGAAGTCGTGTTGTTAAAGTCTTTATTGCAACTCTGTTCCTTTTTGGGTGGTTGCAAACTCACTGATCGCGAAGAAAGTCCCTGTTTCTGCTATCCCAGTTACATATCGCACAATTAAATCTCTACACCTTTAAATCATTAATTCTGCTCTCCTTCTCAACTTTAAATACCACAATGCATATAATTACCCCCACAAAAAGTGTATACCAAGTTCATTAGATTTACAATCGGTACAAAATAATGCAATTGACACTCAATTTAAAAGCTTCCATGAGAAACTCTCTTCAAGGGTCCTCAATCATTGAAGTTTGGTGATGTAGAAGTATCCCCATCACCAGTACCTAACGATTGGCCCCGATTATTGTCACTTGAGTATCAGCTGACTGCCCAAAGGACTGATTAACGCTCACTCGGTCACTCACTATTTCTGATCTTTATCATGCCTCTTCTTTCGCTATTACAGTTTGGGTCACTTCACCCTCTGCGAATCTGGAGATGTTGCTTATATAATCTGTGGAGAACCATCACCCTTTTACTCATACCATTGCCTACTAATTATAACACTACACTATGAACACTCCACCAAAGGTTCTTCGGATCAAGAGAAAACGTGATCAAGACCCTCTTCATGCATTGATTTTAGAAGATAGATCTGGAGCCAAACGGTCCAAGCCTTCCACCCCAGTTTCTTCTACCAAACCATCACCTCTCCACACACCAAGACCTTCATCACCAAATGAACAGGCCAAAAGATTCTATACATTGTTACGTACCGATAACTTGAGCAATACTGAGGACCAGTCGGTTATTGACTCCGTTCTTAGAGTAGCCAATGCTGAAGATGATAAACCTAGTCGAAAACGGAAGTTCGTGATACCCAACATTCAAACTCAAGAAGATGCAGTGATTCCTAATGAATTGTCTGATATGGTCAATTCCTACTTGAGTGTCAGTGATGAAAGTGGCGGTCAACGTAAGAAGAGAACCAAGAACAAACCGCCCAATGATCCTGGTGCTAGTCTTGATGAACAGGTTTCTGATTATGTCTATGATGTGTATTACTTGTCAAATAATGAGCCATTGACTTCTGCAAACCATCCACAATCACAAATTGGATACATTAGGTTCTTTGATGATGATGAAGATGGCTTGTACCAGTCTGATGATGACGAGTTCAATAAGGCACTGGTGCAAATTTCCGATGATGAAGATTCTAATGCGGAATCATTCTACCAGAATGATTATCCTAGTGATGAAGATGCAGGCTCTTTGAGTGACAGTTTGGAGCTTGCTGAAATGGAGGATCATGGAGTGATTTTGACCGAAAATGATTTTGATGCTAGTGTGGGATTGAATGAAGAAGATTATGACTACGATTACGATGGGTCTTTCTTAGCTGACGATAAGTACCATGATGATGATGAGGAGTTCAAGAGGAACAAGTTCTTTGAATCCGATGAATATGATCCTATGGCAGTTCACAGAGACAGAATATTCGGCAAATTGGAAAAGATGTTGAACGAAGAACAGACTAACAAGCGTAGATAAAGAATATTCGCATCCAAAAGGGATACTGAATTACATTTATCATTCCATTTGAAAGCAACTTCATTTCATCATCATATTTATAGCAATTTCAAGTAATTTCCAGAGGTTCCAGTCATGGGTGCTGTATTGCTTTTTTCACCCATAGCCTCTTTCACGGCATACTATGTCTATCTTCATTATTCATTACTATGTACATTACATGTGCTGAGCACATTCAGTATCTCTATAATATTAGCTATGCTGACACGTCTGTAAAAGAGTCATTCTAGTTGTTCATGAAAAGAAGTATTTACTATTCATGACCTCATTGATATCTAAATCACCTCTCTTTGGACTCTCCAATATTCTCACTGGAACCAACACAGGTGTGAACTTCTTAGTGTGAAACTTGTGGTATTTCTTGGGCTCATCCATTCTTGTAGTATAAGTCTCTAAACTTCCAGATTTGGACCGAATGTAAAGCTCTGGTTGGAACCATTCGATCAACCCTAATACTGAATCATTGGTCATTTCCTTTTTCAAACTTGAAGAAACTTTGGCGGCCTGTCTGGTTGGGTCTCCAATTGGGCCCCGCAACTTTCTAATCTCCTCTACCAACTTGTCATTATCTTTGTTGGAAATCCAGACTAATTGAAAAGATTTTGCAGTTGTGTATTGCATATCTGCTCTAAGATTTTCGATGATATCGGAAGAATGTAAACGGATAAATTCTTCACGAAGAATTCGGGACAACTCTTCCACATTGCTTGGATAAGTCCAGAACGAATCATGCACCGAAACAAACCCCAAGGAATTCAATCTGGACGAAATTGCTGTCATGAACATATGGATAGAGTCCAATGAATGGATGAAATTTGGAGCTATTGCATTTAGCTGTTTTCTTTTATTTATTGGTGCAATATCAGAAGGACGGTTGATCTTTATGCTTTGTAAAGTGGTAGGAATGAGCGAAAACTTGGTGTGCTTGTAGAGTTGAACCACAGGGAACCCAGAAAGAGAAGTCCACATCATTGGTTTATATGAGACTGGTTTGAAAAAGTCATTATTGAAATGGTTCATCGTCTCAATATCGAACGAGTTAATAATACGGTAACAATTTTCAAGCAACCAATCTTGGATAAGTTTTGCACCCGAGAATAACTCAGACACAGAATTAAGTACTAAACCAGAAAGATAAATAGCGATGACTCTTCTATTATCGTGAATCTTCTGGAGAGTGTCTTCCAATAAAAATTCACTAGAAGAGCCTATAGGGGTTTCAGTTTGATCCTGATTTCCTCGCAGGTTTCCTGGATCATTTGGAGTGATAACTCTAGATTTTAGTGAGGTCAAATCCTGTTTCATTTCATCAAACCGTCTTTGTTTGGCGTCTTCGATATAATCTTTGATCCGATCTTCAATTTGTGCAGCCCCTCCATAATAGGTAACTCCATAGACAGTAGTCATCACTGTCTGTTTAATGAGCTTACGTGATAACAAATCTTGAGAAATAGTGGCCAACTCTTTGCCTAAATTCACATCATTTTTCACTTTGGACTCTACAATTTCCAACACTTTGGAGTAGACGTCACCTCTTTCATTATTTTCATGAGGCAAGAGGTTAACAGAAAGTCCACCTTCACGGTCAGCTCCCAAAGCAGCATAATGTTGTAATCCATTACACGAACCATCTTGGTGAACTGGTATTCTTGATCTGTAGTCTTCAATATTACCTTGATAATTATGAATATCATTAATCTCCATACAAAGAGCCAAAGTTTGCCATGGCTTTTCTCCTGACTTCCACCACATTTTTCCAGTAGTTGGGTTCCTGGCCGAGTCGAGGATCAATTCTAGATGGGCGTCGAAATATTCAAGTCTCTCTTGTATGGTTAGTTTATCCTCTCCATAAACACCAACTAGCTGGTACTTTAGCCAATTATAACCATCTTTTCCTAATGGCTTGCTATGCCAGAACATCAAAAGACTTCTAACGGAATCTTGTTGGTAATGAGACAATTCTGATACCATTGGATATGCTCTCCCCCTAAAGTCGACATTATGAGGCAAATAAAACATGTCACCATTTTTACCAAAAGAATTAGCCATTAATTTGATCATATTATACTGAATACGAAGACTTTTCAAGTCATGATAGTCCTCGGATTCTATAGAAAGTGACCTCAAAGGAGGGGGGATCTTAAGAAATCCCATATCGTATTCCATGATCTGGTTAAACACGTTCAATACTTTGGAATTTATGGCCCATGCATTCAGACTGAGAGTATTAAGACCTTCGTATAACGAGTTCAATTGGCCTGTCTTGTGAGCACTAATCATATATGACAAACTATGAGAATCACCAGAGGTGACAATAGGCTTTATGTCCTTCAAGTACCCCCCATTAGTAGGACTTATCCATGGCTTAGGAGTACACAACATCGGCAAGTATAAAGACTTATTAAATGTAAGGGAGTCGTAGGTCTTAAATTTTTCAAAGAGGTAAGGATGGATCTTTACCACTCCCAAGAGTTTATTAGTTTCGTATCGAATATGAGTATGAGAAAAAGCAGGCTGAGAGATTATACCTTTGGATTCTGGACCAGGTAAATCAGCAAGTTCAAAAGACTGGGAATTTAGGGCCTGTGAACCTCTAATAATCTCCATATCGACTGGCAGAATCTCAATACGACAATTGTTCATGAAAATCCTTAATAATGAAGCAAATAAGATAATTCCGTCCTCTTCATTAAACCTCTTTAAAATTTCTTCTCTAATTAATCTATATGACGATTCTTTAAAAAGAAGTCTTTTGAAGGACGCTGATATTTGTTTGGCTAAGTCCACCAACTTCACATACTCCTGCGATGAAGATATGGTGGAAGAAAGGAGATTGGAGAGAATGAGAGTGATTAATGCATTTTTGGGGATCAAGTTCCAGTGAATAAAGTATTTGGCAAGAACTTTTTCGTCTTCATTATGATATGAAGGATCATTCTGGGATGCGGTCAGTTCTTCATCCTTTTCCAATACTAATGTTTTTGGCTCTAAATGACTTTCTCTGTGTTTCAGGAGTTTTTTAGCAAGCTTGTTGAAGTGATTGATATTGGTTGAGAACCATTGGTAAAGCATTTCTGAATTTTCATTCTTGAACTTGTTCACTGTGGCTGACCTCTTAGTGGTATCTAGATCCTCAACTAAGTCCAAACAATGTTCTTCCACAATATACTCTTTTTCAGTATTGAATTCTTCGTATTCTTTCATAAATTGGGACTTTTGATCTTCCGAAAGTGTTTCATATATATCATACATTGTTCCATCACCAAAATTGTTGAATCTTTGTGTGGAGATGAACAGACATAACCCTGTTAAACTGGTAAAACCGTTCATGTCTTTAAATTGATCAATTGACATATTTTTAGTGAGATTAGTGAGATTGTTTTCCATTTCGGATGGAATGATTTCAACATTAATTTTTATTTTATTGATCCTGCAAATCTCTTCAAATGCTTCTCTATTGACAGATGGGTTTGCTAAAATCTGTTCTGGTTTTATTTTATACTCTTTCATGAGTACCTTTATATATTTGGAAATAGAGGACTTCATGATCCTCTCCCTGGTCTTTTTCTCATCTTCAAACAGTGAGAAAGACTCTATCAGACGGATAATAAATGCTAGTTTTATCTGGTTTGTCAGGTCCGATATCTCGTCAAATCTGTCAAGAGTATTTTCCAATTGAGCAAAATGGTTTTCTTTGGTATTTTGGGGTTTTTTCAACTTCGAAATCTTTTTATTGACAGAATTGAAGTCATCCACAAGTAGTTTAAGGTTCTGGATCAAGAATCTCTCACTGGAAAGAAGAATAAGAAAACATGAGTAGTAATTGTCTATTTGATCTAAGACTGTATTTGAAGCTGAGCTGTTGTAGTACTGGACGTTGATACGTTGTCCTAGACTATTGAGGATCTGTCGACATCGGTTGAAATCGTGGTTTATCAATGCTTGGAAGAAATGGTTGATTCGGATGGATGTATGGACGTCTGTATTACGCGATGGAGGGTCCTGGAACGATAATGGAGATACAAGAGTCGACTGTGATGGTCTTGCTAGAGTTTCGAGTTGACGTGAAGCTGATAATTGTGCTGTGGGTAGTTTTGACTTGGCTAGTTTCTGAATCTTAGTGAATCTGATGGATGTATTGATGGGACTTGATTGGTGAACCGAGCGTGATTTTTGAAGAGAAACGAAGTAGTTTGATCGTATTCTTCCGATGCGCCTACTTTGGCCTCGTAATAGCGATAGGGCCGGGTCATTATAGATCGCCATAGCCGCCAATAAGCGCTTTAGGTTGCAATTGTCTGTGGTTTGGTTTTATCATTTTGGGGCAAAACTAGAGCCAGATGAGGGTGCGAAATAGTCATGTGAACAGAGATGGGAAGAGTAGGAGAGGAAGCTGATTAGTTGGAAATTGTAGATAGGGTGGACAGAAAATGGTAATAATTATGTGGCTAATATTCCATTGTGGTGTCGTTTGTTGCTTATTGGATGATAAATTTAGTAGGGATCCGTTTGCCGTTACCGCTTTTATAAATGTGGTTTGTGGTACATACAAATATAGTCAAATCTGATAATAACATGATAATAACATGATAATAATGCGATAACTTTAAAAAAATTATGAGAGTTATCAATGGTTTTTACAGGCGGTCGTTTTAAGCATTTATATTTTTTTTTGGGTTGCAAATGGTTATGGTGATACTATGAATATTTCAAGTTAGCAGAATAGTTGGTCTGAAATAATGTAATTGAACTGTTTTTTCTTCCTGGAGGAGAGTTGTTTTTCTATGGTTTCAAAACGAAAACTATGGATACATAATTCAAATTTGTTTCTGCTATTTTACAATGCTTTTGTGAAAAGATGAAAAAGATGAAAAAGATGAAAAAAATGCCAAAAATTACACATTAAACCTTCGAATAACAGAGGGAATAGTCAAAAGTAACTCTCCAATGCAGTGGAGCAGGAAGTCTACTCCAAGAAGTTCGTCATAGCGAGTTCTACCAAGACCACTTTTGATGTCACTTTTTTCACCCTTTGTTCTGGACCCAGATTAATGTGCTAAAAGTAAATCAATTTCTATACACCGAACCAGCCATACCTTTTGGAGGAGGCTCCCAACCTACATGCCACCATACAATATACCTCCAAACCATGATAATGTCCACCTTTCTCGACCAAACGCCGAATAGAGGTTTTCTTCCTTCTCTCATCCTCTTTGTACACTGTAACTCGCTGACTCATATTGGCAATTTTTGCGATGCTAAGCGCGGTTCGCTATCTGAAATATTCCTCATCACAGACATTCAACAACCACTTAATCTTCACTGTTTCCTCACCTGTTGCTCTTACAAACATCCTAACTTCTCCACCTCAATATCACATGTCTCAATTCTACCAGTCATTACGGTTTCTCTCCAAAGCCGAGCGGTTTGTGCCTAAATCCGGAGTTTATCCAAAGGGTTTCTCAGTAGGAGGAATCCATGCTGGAGTCAAGAAGGATGGAAAGTCTTTAGACTTGGCGATGCTTCGTAACGATCACGGTAAAGATGCCACCGCTGCAGCTGTTTTCACCACCAATAAGTTCAAAGCTGCTCCAGTTCAAGTTTCTTCCCAGATCTTAAAAGAAGGTAAAGGTGAAGGAATCAACTCATTGATCATAAACAGTGGGAATGCCAATGCCGTCACTGGTACTCATGGATACAAGGATGCCGAGGATATGGTCAAAGTTACCGATGCCGTGTTGGAGAACCAGGCCAACTCTACTCTTGTCATGTCTACTGGTGTGATCGGTAACCGTTTACCTATCGATAACATTCTCTCTGGTATTCCTAAGTTGGTGCTCGGAAACTTGGGTAACACCCATCAACACTGGTTGAACTGTGCTTCTGCCATTTGTACCACTGATACCTTCCCCAAATTAACCTCTAAACAGTTCACCTTGAATGGAACTACATATACTTTGGCTGGTGTAGCCAAAGGTGCTGGTATGATCTGTCCTAACATGGCAACTTTATTGGGATTCTTTGTGACTGATGCTCCAGTCACTGCCAAAGCTTTAAAGCAAATCTTGAGATATGCCACCGAAAGATCATTCAACTGTGTTTCTGTTGACGGAGATATGTCCACCAATGATACCATCGCTGCTATTGCTAATGGTGCTGCTGGGGGACCAGTTATTGATAATACTGCCGAGTCATCTGAATCTTTCGCTATACTTCAACAAGAAATCACTGGGTTTGCCCAACAATTGGCCCAATTATTGGTTAGAGACGGTGAAGGTGCCACCAAGTTTATCACTCTTACTGTTAAGGATGCCTTGAGTTACGGTGATGCCAAGACCATTGCCAGCTCCGTAGCCAACTCTTCTCTTTTCAAAACCGCCATGTTTGGTGAAGATGCCAACTGGGGAAGAATCTTATGTGCAATAGGTTACGCTGAAGTTGCTGGTGACGATTCTGTGGTTCCTTCAAGCACCAGTGTCTCATTCATTCCAAACGATGGTTCCCCTGCCTTGAAATTGCTCGTTAATGGTGAACCAGAAACTGTAGACGAAGAAAGAGCCTCTCAAATTTTAAAGCATGAAGACTTACAAATTGAGATCGATTTGGGTACCGGTGGAGGCCAAGAAGCCAAGTTCTGGACCTGTGACTTAACTCACGAATACGTCAGTATCAATGGTGACTATAGATCATAAATGCCAAACAAAGACAGTAGGATAGAACCAGGTCGAAAAGGCTTTATAGAATGGCCCCTAGTCAACAGTAACAGTAAAGCAGTAATGTCTTACGTGACCGATCGATTATATAACTACAATATACAATTAATAAGTAGGAGGGTCCAAGAAAGTGACCAATGAACTGTAAATGAACTCGGTTAAATTTGAACAAGGTTAAAAGTTGGTTCACAATTGCAAGTACTAGGTTTCTGTGGTATGGTGGATTATTCTTTAACGATCTATTTCAGAGAAGAACCGAAGAGAAGAAGAGCGGATATCAGAAATTACCTAATGATGATTTTCCCTAATTGCAATCGATTATTCATTTCTTGATTATCACCAATTGAAGTATACGAGATCAACTAAATAGTATGTTTTATTGGTTGCAAACGACTTAACGCGTACCATCTGGAAAATCAAAAACCACCACATCACAGAGTTATAGTTCTCACCCTTACCAACAACTGCTCGCAGAGTGCTAGTGCTCCAATTGAGTCCATTGCGTGACTGATACTGATCTGCCTTCATTACACGACTGCCCACCACCACAACCAACAAAGTGTTTAACTTTCTTCTCTATAATGAGCAAGAATCATAAGGAAGACCTAGGATTGGTTTCCATCAAAGACTTGACACGTCCAGATATCGATCGGTACCAGGCGACATTTTTCGGATTTGCTGTTCGCTTAGACCATGTTGACTTTGTAAATTCACCAGAACTTCTTTATGTTACTGATTTGACCCGTAACTCAAGACTCCGTTGTTATAAACCTACCTCCATATCAGAATATAATATCGATGATGATCAGGTCCTCAATGTAGGGGTCTTTCCCTACCGCTTGGAGCAAACTATCAACAACTATACCACTAAGTTCCATAGATTGTTTCCCTATGACAAGGATGCCCGAGGAAACAGCAGGACCATCATGGACAAGCTCTTGATAGTCAAGATCCTGGCAGATTTCAAGATATATAGAGGACAGCTTCAAGCGAGGTGTAACACCATGTATGTGGTTGATAAACTAGAAGATGACTGTGTTCAATTAAGAGAACTATACGCTAGAATGGTGGACCATTTACCCAAAGAATTCTTTGATGAAGTAGGCGATCTAGCTAAGAAAGTCATTCCTGAAAACTTCCTAAAACGTCTCAAACCAAGAAGCCAAATGGCAGTAATTCAAGATACCCAGCATTATCGAAAAGCAGCAATTGTTGATACTCAAGACTCACAAATAGATCTTAAGCAATTCCAAACCGTGAATAAGGCTCCATCAGAGTTTTCCCAACTGTTAGATGATGAAAATTCTAATGATGAATTTTTCAGTCAAAAGTGTACCAATGTCAACTTCGAAAAACCATCACAAGCATCCACTTCATACCTGACTTCTAGTAGTTCAGGAAACCATGGAACTATGGCAGGCCAGATAAAAAGAGAGACTGTTTCAGGAGTGATAGAAGACCTGGAATTTCCCGATGATTACGAACTAGACGAAGTCACCAGCCCTACCCCCGGTCAACCAGTAAAAAGAGTGAAATATGATCAGCCTGATTTTGTCCAACTTAACCAGAATGATATTGAAAATAAAAAGATGTACAGAATACTGGGATACGTTGTTGGTAGTTTTCCTACTGATTGGTCTCACGTTTGTACGAAGTCTTATAATGACGATTTGTCCTTGACAGACCCAAAGTACCAGCTGTTGGAATTGATAATTTGTGATAAAGCTCCTCAGGCTGGATTAATGCTTTCGAAACTGAATTCTTTAACAATCACTTTTACCGGGAACGATTTAGAAAAGTTTTTTGGTAATCAGCCCATAGAAAAAGTATACATAAATGCTGCAAAGTTAGGTAAAGATTTTATGAAGGACAGAAGCAAGAAAATTGACTTTGAATTATATAAGAAGCAAATTGAAATCAATGAAGATGGAGGAAAAGGAAGTGTATGGACAGCTAGAAATATAAGTTTGAAAGATTTAATTACAAGTCTGATGATATAAATTGATTGAGACAATAAACATGTTACACACGAACAATTCCGGTGGAGATTTATAGATGAATTACTATATTATTTAAGTTAATATAAACTATATGGACTTAAGCAGGGTTTGTTTGAATGAGCGATGAAGTTTCAGAATTGGCTCTGGTTGCTCTAGCAGAAACTATCGATAATGCTTCTTTGAAATTTGTCATACTTTGATCAATTCCAGAGAAATTTCTTACCATATCTACCATAAACCAAGGAAATGCCCTGAAAACGGGAATGATGTTTCCATAAATTGGTAATTTAATTTCACCTTTACGGCCAATTTCAACAGCAGAGAATACCTTGTCGGCAACATATTTAGGATCTAGTTCAGGAGCTAATAATCTGGTAGGTGTTGTAACTCCTTGAAACATTTTAGTCTTGATTTGACCAGGACAGACCAATAAGGTTTTTACACCAGATCTGTTCCAAGTAGGAGATCCTAATTCATAAGTCAATGATTCATGTAATGCTATTATTCCAGATTTAGAAGCACCATAAGCACTCAATCTAGATGGACTCATATATCCTAAAACTGAACCGATTGTTATGATATATCCACGTTTCATCTCTAGCATATCAGGGAGAAAGGCTTTAATGGTATAGAAACTTGACAAGAGATTGACTTGGATTATATTTTCAATTTCAGCATAGTCAAGATCGACAAGAGCTTTAACCTTTGTAATTCCAGCATTGTTAATCAAAATTGTTGGTTTACCAACATCTTCGATGATCTGACGACGAATTTCAAGAACCTTATCTCTGGAACTGACATCACAAAGATAATAATGGACTCCTTCGATTAGCTCTTCGGGTGGTTGAATGTCTAGTACTATTAGCTTTGCATTATGTGAAGCAAACTTGTCAACAAGCTCCTTACCTAGCCCTGAACTGCCACCAGTGATTAAGACGATATCTTTAAACGGTTCAAAATACGTTCCAATAATAGCATCGGAAGCTGCTCTAAGTTGTTTGTTATAGCGATAGATAAAAGCACCCATAGTAATTAATGGTAGGAAAGCAATTAGAATAATAAGAAATGTAGTGGATTTGTACTTGCAAACGAGAATATGACTTAATAAATGGACTGGTGGGCTTAGTTAGGCTTTTGTGTGTTGCAACTTTTTGCAACTTGCACAATGGCTGCAACAGAAGAAGAGACAAACAAACGTGGTACATTAACTAAAGGAGATGGCTAGGAATGAAGTCATATTAACACCAAAAGACACTTTTGGGTATCTAGTGAGAGGTATCGAAGTACCGTCATTACTCCATTGGGACTTGGGTGTCATTTCACATAGTCACCAATTCTGCAATTTATTTAAATGTAAAGAGAGAAATCACATAATATTTGTATCTACGCAGACCAGGTCGCTTTCAAGAAGTTTTTTCAATAGAAAAAAAATCCTCCATCTTTGACTTTCAACTGTAGCTGCTATTTATATTTCTGTATCTTTATGTTCTATCCATATCCGTTCCTTATACTTTGTCAGATCTATGTCATTTATTTGTCGCACACCTTATATGACACACAAAATGTCAAAACTACTTTGAACTAGTAGCGTGCACTCCCCAAAAAGTTTTTCACAACTGCTCGCTATTTCACTGAGCCAGTGTATTCCATTAACCACACCCGACACAACAATGAGTTCTAATCTGATGTTTAAGGGCTTCCCGTCCTCCAGGATCTTGAAGCAAATCACACGTCTTAACAAGATTTCTGGTACTCCAGAAACAGCATTCAAAATCGACCCATCCAAAGTATCAAAAGTCGAACTTCTCTTGATCCAAAAGAATATTCATGGTCCCTCTGTTGGATTAAGAAAGTTCTGGAGACACAACTTGCCAACCTTGAAATTCCACAATGAAAATGTTTCCTTCGTCATGACCAGAATCGCTGCCAACACCAAGGAAGAAGTAGAAAAATGTCCGGTTAGAATAGTGGTCCATGGGGCTGATGAGACCAAGGTTATCAATTGTGCTAGCAAGCACAGTAGTGAAATTCTTCAAAAGTTGGTAGAAGCTACCGGTGCCACCAGTATTCCAGAATCTGAGATTCCTACCTTGAAGGCACCAAATGATAAGCTCTTCTAAGCAGATGGACTGAAACAGATGGACTGAAGAAAGACTTGGTCACCTTTTTTTTTTTTTTGCAAAGACACCATTTGATGTGGAACTGCTTAAAGAGTCTAGCAAAACCACCACCCGTTTGAATCCATGAACTAATTAGAATTGGAAAGGAATTACGAGCTTTGTGTGGAAAAGAAAAGAGTGAAATTGAGTTTAATTGATCTATTTTATTCAAAACTATAAAGGTCATAAAGAGGAAATAGCCAGTTCTGACGGACACAGAGAATACTACGGCATCCACAGTGCAATAGAGAAAATAAAAGTACCAGCCATCACCAAATATCAATACCATTACCATTTTCGATATCATAATGTTGACTGGCATATTTTTCATATTTATCATATCATATCATCAAAACTATATATGGTCAAAAAGATACTATCCAGTCCATGATAGTCTTTTTTCTTTGAATCCACCATCGATGGCCAGTATACTTTTTTATCTTCTACTATGATCACTTTAGTGCCAAAATTAGCATACATTACTAATTATACTTGTACATATATAATACATTCTTAATGCAAGATAGCTGGAACAGTGTAGACCGAAGAGGTTTGGCTTTGGCTTAGAGGTATTCCAGCAACTGTAGTTGATGGCTCGTTAGGAGCTGTCATTAGGGAGGAAATTTGGTGTGTAAATTGTGATTATCTGGCAGCGGTGAGGTATTTATCTCTAGTATTATATTGATTATGTTTTAGTTCCTTCCTTTCTGTTGTTGGTATCTGTAACATAGATTGCTCTATCATATCATTTGTTAGCATTGCTTGTGAATATGGTTGGACCTAATTTAACATTTTGGTTAATTAGTTGGTTGTATATTTTGTCTATTATAGGCACTTGAGTTTTGTTGGAGCTATTCTTTCTGGCCATTTTGACTTTATTATGTTATTTTTTTTGGCTGATTAAAAACTCCATTAATCTGTCTTTACCCTTGATTTGTAATAACTTCTTGATCTTCTTCAATTCTTCCATTTCATCGTCACCAATCACGTCTTCCATAATTTCGTCTTCTTTCTTGATTTGATCGTTGTCGTTCTTTTCTTCTTTGATCTTTTGATTTTCAATTTCTTTTTCTTCCTTCTCTTTTTGTTGAGATGCTACTCTTACCAACTCATCCAAGTCAAGCCTTGGACCGGCCTTAAGTTCGACCAAGCCGTTAACAAATTCTCTCTCATTGACGTTTTCTTCGTATCTTCCAAGTGATTCGTACTCATTAATGGTATCCAAAACTTGTCTCTTAAGTCCATTCTTTTGCTTAGCTTTGGTAAGGAAATCCAATTGAATCAGTTCCTCTGGAACACGATATATAAAGGATTCACCTGCTCCTTCTGTAGACGTCAAACATAAGATCTTTTTGAGCTTATTGGAAACTTTTGAAGTGACTCCGTAGTTGGTAGCCACTGAAGATTCGAAGAAGTCTGGTGCACTAAATTCAGGATGACGATCTTCATCTTCCAAGGTATCTTCAAACTCTTTATAAATACTTTTTTTCTTGTCAAAGTATTCGTACCTTGGTTTACCGAAATCACCCTTTTCATACTTCATATAAGCTTGTAAGTTTGGATTCTTTCTTAAGTTCGGTTGGTCATCATATTGGATAACAATATTACTCAAAGTGGAGATTTTCATGAAATGGGATCTTAATCTTGGTTCAATAACCTTAGCATCTTTAAAGTTACGACTTTTGAATCTTTCACCCAAATTTTCCAATTCTTTCATGGCCCTTTCGGCGAGATAATCAGGTACCAAGTTTTCCACATGATTTGGACATCTCCATTTAGTTCCAATGGTCTTTGGACCGAAAACAGGTTCTTCCAAACAGTCGATATGCCAAACCAATGGACAATAATCACAGTGAGTCAAAGTGCGGTGTTTCAAGCCTGATAATCCACATTTTTGACACAAATATGGATTTCCATCAGCATCATATAATGAATCAATTTCAAGGAGATCATCCTTGTTGAAGCCATCAATTTGGCCATCTTTCTGCTTGACAGGAAGGTCTGGCTTCATGGAATTATCATTATATTCACCAGAATTACCAGTGTGAACACCAATGAAAGTGGTTTCTCTTAAACTCTTGGGTAACTGGAATTCCACTGGGTTTCTTCCCTCTTGTTGGTTCATCAATTCACTGAAAATACCGATATTGTTCCATTTAGATGACAATAATGGTACCTTGTCAACAAGACATTCACGACAGTACCATTCACCATCAGGGGCATCTTCCATTGGAGGATCACAACAGGTAAAATGGAACGATTTAGGACACGATTCACAACAGATGAAAATACCAGAGCCACCACAAGAAGAACAGAACTCTTCGTTATCACGAGGAGCTACTTCATGAAATCCAAGACGAGCAGCAGCACTGGAACCAGAAGTGGGAGCCAAATTGGTTATAGATTTACGAGGAGAACTGATTTTGATTCTTTTAGATGCTCTACCAGTAGCATCATCAGTGGTAGGAGGATGATCGAAAACAGGGTTTGACTCTAGGTCCGGGGTCATTTCACCCTCTTCTAGTGGTCTCTTTACTGTGACAGGAGTTCTTTCCATACTTTCTGAGGTTAAATCGTTAGATAGATGCAGTTGTAGTTGACGGTTAAGAATAACTTCATATTCAGTGGTGGAATCTTCTGCCGTCAGAGAGCCCTCACGAGAACTTTGTCTACTTCCCTTCATTGGTCTTCTTGTATATTTGGAGGGCCAAAGGGATTCCTTTTTAATTTTTGCTGTAGGACCTGATTCGAGTGGTAAACCGGTGTATGATGAATATGAAGTAGCTAAAGGAGGCTCGACAAACTGAGAAGGATCTCGAATGATTCTTTCGTTCTTTCTAGGTCTTCCAGGACCTCTCTTTTTAATAGGAGGAACTGCGTTAGAACCAGCACCAGCACCAGCAGCACCAGCTTCGCCAGAACCAAGTGGTGGTGGAGTGGTTGCTATAATGTTAGCTTCGGTATATGATGATTTAGTCCGAGCAGCACGTTCAGCTTTAGGGATTCTTGGAGTCACAGAAGGTTTTTTCTTTTTACCACTTCCTGGAGGCCTTCCCACTTTTCTCCGGGGCGGTAAAGCAGAATCAGGGATTGGAAGACTTGGTGGTAATTTTGCAGGGCGTCCTGGAGGAAGTCTAGGGATGTTTAAAGTGGCGGATGATGGTGGTAAACCGTTGAAGCCTATTGGTGGTAAAGTGACCCCACTTAAATTGGGCATTCTAAGTGGAGTCATGGACGTTATATGATTTATCGAAGTTGGTGATGTTGAAGGTGGGACCATGTCATTTGAATGGATCGGAGATGTAGGTGAAGAAGTCGATGTAGATGTGCCGTTATGATTATTATGATTATTCTGATTATGATTATGATTATGATTATTATTATTATTATGATTATTATTATTATGATTATTACTATTTTCGTTAGACGGTATTTCAGAGATCCCGTTTTGATGTGGATGAGATAAATTTGGATGGCTCTGGTTGTTAATATTGTTAATAGTTTTATTGTCATTTAATAATTCAGATTGTTTTGAAGACTCAGGATGAATAAGCAAATTTGGTTCAGAAGAATTTTTTAAACCAGGAGAACCAGTTGGAATATCCACAGACGATGATGTTAGAGGGTCTAAGTCATTATTCGATATATTTGAAGAATTTGGGGAATTTATTGACGGTAATGATGAAGGTGCTGAAGATCCAGAAAGTGCTGGTTGAGGAATTTTAATATTATTCTCACTCTCAATGACGTTTGATGATAAAGAATCGAGGGTATTTTTGATGGGAGAATTTTGAGAATTCACCCCAGTATTTTCCTGGAACGCTCCAGTTTTTTGGTCCCCATTAGCAATTTTCCTGTTGCCGTTTTTCTCTGGGTCCGACATGGTGTTGATGGAAAGAGATGGTGATGATAAATTTTTGGAATGCGAGAAACAAAAAAAGCCCACCAACGAACAAAAACCAAAAACGTTAGTTTTGAGGAATTTAGTGAGGTCCAAGGAACAGACCCCAGAAAAAAGTGAGTGAGACAGAAAAGGTACGGAATTAAGGACTTGTACAAATTATTAATTTATACCCACTATCTATATATAATATATATCTTTATATTTATATGTACTATCTGTTTGCTAATATATTGATTACACTGGTGCTACGATGAGGTGGTTAATAATTTTGGTGGAGTAGAAAGAGAATGGGTTAATGGCAAGTTTGGAGCACATAAAGGCGAATTTACGGCTGAGCAACAAAGAACAATTCAAAAAAGGAAAATAGAGTTGGAGTGGAATGGGAAAATTAGTAATTAGTAATGGGAGAATGATATATGGAAAAATAGATAAATCACAACACCATTATTGGTGAAATTCAGGCTGGTCCCCGTAGACTGTGTAGACTGTGGACGTAATACTGGATAATGTCTCCTTCGTACACGCAATAATATTAGTGAATGGAGATAAAAAAAATGTGGATAAAAAAATCGCCTAATCGTCACTGGATAATATTAGAAGCCAAATTTCTTGCTGGAACTATTTTGTTATCTTTACTGTTATCTAAATAATACAATCTAACTGGTCGGAGGTTACCGATACTTCTCTGAGACCTAAGGTAATTTTTTACGGACCTTTTTCTTCTGTCCCATCTTTTTTTTTTTTTTTTTTGGTGACATTAAAGAAATACTGACAATCCTGAATGCTGATTGATACGAATGATGGACGAATTTTCTTATATCCTATGTCGCGGTAATTTCAGTTAGGGTTTAATGACACATGAAAAATGTCACAATCATAGATGTTACAGTGCCCTTCAGAACAAATCGATCGCCATAGAATATTCACCAAGTAGCCCCCGGAATTTAAGTGATAAAATATGGATATATCATAACAGGGTTAATTGATTGGAGAAGGTCTATTTTTTTTTTTTGTATTACCATTTTATCCTTAGAGGAGCTGTATCGAATAAGAGACGATCACCCGCAGATCTTAACATAAAACGGGGAAAATTAATTTCCAGCAATAGATGTTAGGTAAAAGTCACAAATATTATACCACTTGATCGTTGCTATAGCTCCTGGATACGAGTGATATAAAGCCCACTTAAATTAATATATACACCACTATCAATATATTTATTTCTCTATATATACCAGAACATATTAATTTCGGTGGATATTAATCCACTTTTGGTATAGTTGTGAATAATAATGACATTCCTTTTTTTTATTCCAGTTACCATAGTATTTTATGTAATTTCCCAATTTCTATAAGGCATTCAACTGGCACGGCTTGTTGAGAAGTTCTTGAGCCATTTACAAATTATACTCATATTATTGGCTCAATTATTGGCTTACTATTCTTATATTTGATGACATGGTTTTAGTAATAAAATACGACTGCCATGACCACAAAACCCGGATCCTATTTTTGCTCTTATTTAATTTATTACTATAGTGTATGCTTTTGTTCCAGTTTACTCTTCAATTATGGAGTGATTATTAATTTGTAAGGTACGTTTTATAGTTTGTGGGCTCCTTGAACTTTGGGTATTCTTGACCCAGTCAAATTGTGTCTAGTCTACAAATAAACTGTAATTTTCTTGTTCCCAATAAACCTTCATTTGCTCCTGTTCCAGCCTGTTCCAGGTTCCCTATGCTTTGGTCTGTATGGACTTAGGCGGGGTTATGGGTCACGTGACCCAATGCCACTATAAGTTTGGTCAGAAGTGTCGGAACAAAGGGACTAAGTTAAGAGGAAAACAGAGGCTGAAGTGTGACCAAGAACAGTCTAAATTCTTGGATAATTGTTTGGGCTGGGAAACCCTATCTTGTTGCTTACGTAAGAAATCGATCCCATTTTGTAGTCCACAAGATAAGAGCCATTATGCAACTCTTACCTCTAGACACCAAAACTTTAAGTTGATTACCGCAATTTTTAAACACTATTCATACTTCCAAGAAATTCGTCTCTACAAAATTTGGCACCGATAAAGTATTCTTAGATTTTTTTTTTTGTATTTTTTCCTATTGATATGCATTTTACCAGGCTTTTTGCTGATAACTAAATTAAAGCCAAATTGAAACTTAGATACCAAAATGATATCATTCAGCTCTTTTCTATTTTAATTTGAATTATAATTTGACCTTATCAATATTTTTATTTTGCCAATACTCCATCTGGAATCGATGATACTAATTTTTTTTTGTCTGTTTTGTGAACTGATGTGCTTAAATGAATGGTTTTCGGAGACGGTTTGACTTTTGGAGAGCATAAGTTAAAAGAGCTTAAGCACCACCAGCAGCAGCAGCCTTCTTCTTCTTCTTATCTTCCTTTAATGGTTCTTCCAAAAGCTTCAAGATTTGTTCATCTTCGATCTTTTTGTCGGTCTTGTAAAGGTCTTCTTCAAAAACTGGGCTGGTGTACTTGACAATACCGTTCTTGGTAATTCCGAAGGTAGTGAAGAATTGAGCAATGTATTCACCTTCTTTTTCAGAGACAACATCGTAAGCCAACATAACCTTGTGGTTAACTGGTTCAAGCATACCAGATCTGGCCCTCTTTGGGTCTTCCAAAGTTCTGATGTTGAATGGGAATGGACCTTGAGACTTACCACGAACTTCACCTAAAACCTTGTGGGACATCTTCATCTTAAGACCGTAAGAGTTACCTGTCAATTTGTACAAGTTAGTCTTGATTTCAGATGGCTTAACCTTACCCTCTTCGGAGGTAGAAATCAAAATATCTAAACCGTAAACTTCGTTATCTTCGAAGTTGAAAGTATCCATTTGATCCTTGTTTTGCTTGGATGGGTTGAGGATAATTTCCTTTGGACCATATAAGACGTTTCTGGTTTGGTTATGACTCAACATACTTTCAACTGGAGTGGTACCAAAGCCCTTAGCAACCTTAGCAACAATGTTGGTAACATCCCAGTTTTTCTTTTTGTTCTTAATAGTTCTTAAAGCAGCTTCGGAGGCTAACCAAGCAGCATGGACTAAATCAGCCTTCTTACCTTCAACTGGAGCAGACTTGGAGCCAACAACAACAGTATCAGCAACAATGGATGGGAAACCATCGATTTGAACACCCAACATAACGTTGACAACATCACCAGTCTTAAGAGTGAAGTTAGATTCATCATCCTTGTCAATAGGAGCAATGTGAGCAGGGTAGTGGTTAGGGTTGACACAGGTTGGGAAAGCAATACCCTTTGGAGTCTTGGAGGTCTTCTTGGAGTTGTAGATCTTGGATAATTCTTCAGTCATAAGTTCATCACCCTTGACAGAAATTTCAAAGGTGGTAGCACCATCAACAACGAGGTCCTTAACTTTAGCCAAGACTGCGTTGGTGATTTCACCGGCGGTCTTGTACTTAGAGACGACGTCGGAATTGGCAATTGTGTAATCAGGGGCTATAGTTAGTACGTTTGAACGAAATATTCGGAGAATGGAGTTAATTGTCAAGTTGGACTTTCCCTAGCAAGTAGGCCAGATTGATGGTGAAATAGTGGATGAAATGAGTTACTGCGAATTCAACTAAAGCATTGACATCTATCTTGTTTACCAATTGAAATCTTTTGGATGATAAGTTGCAATTAATGCTAATTCTTCACTGGATGGACATGGGTGGACATTGGCCTGCAAATTTAACCAAAGATCATTGAAAAAAGTGGCTTGGAAATTCCGGGAAATTCCTGCTACATAGTATCAAGTTGTCCTTAACCCATTGGGCTCCACTAATAGCCGTTCTCTCCGTTATATGTACTCACCTTTAGACATTTTAATGATATATGTGATCAATAGAGTCTGCAAACTCTTTATATGGGAAGAGCGAAGTAGTGTCCTGTTCAATTTTCATTTGTGGTGGGATTTGCACTTGCTGAGGTTTACTGGAATAACACGACCTAGTAAATGGGTATGAAATAATAATACTTGTGATAACTTCCAAAGAATAAGGAACGTTTTCAAGTGGTTGAGCTCATTCGCCACATCTCCAAAGCAACAACAGGAGCAGTTCCCTTACGTTTTTCAAGATGTCCAATTACATCATTTGTTTGGCTCACTTCTGTGAGTTACATGGACCATCCATCATCATTTGCACCCAAGGAACAGTCAACTCTGCTAAATCAGAGCATATTTTATCATTCAACTCCAAACTTCAAGTTTGTGCATCATGTAAATTGATTTTACCAAACGACTCTATCAATATTGTTACTACTGATGATTATGACAAATCAAACAATGATCCACCTGTATATATATCTACCAATTATCCATCATCTCAAAGGCGGTACCTGTCACTTACCAAGTTGGTTATGAAATCTTTATCTGTGGAAACTACTGCTGATGCTACCAAGCCCATGTTCTATGGAGATGCTTTGAATGGCTATTGTTTGAGTAAAATCATTAAGATCAAGGATTTCAATGCTAGAGGTTCCGAAAGAAAATATGCTTTGATGGCAGTTAGTGATTCAGAAACAGATCTCTTGATGAATTGGGATATCATTGGAATGTACTTCTCTGAAATGGTTTCATTGTTACAACTAAAGGTCGAAACTACCCTTGAGGAGAGCTTATCCAAGAAGGAAACAAAAAGTAAAGGTGAGAATAGAATGTTGGATAACGAGCGGTACTTGAGAAGATCGATGATCAAGCCAAAATCATTGTTAGAGTTGACCAACGATCCTCAAATTTTTGTGAAGTTTCATCTTTGGGGCATAGAGTTACTCAAAGACATAATGAAGTGAACTGATGACCATCAAAGTTACACATATAACGATCAAACAATTAACAAGAAGTGAAAGGGTCGGAAAATCATGGCTTTAGAGAAGACTTATTGGACTAGATATAATAGGGTTTTTGGCCAAAAGTGATCTGATTTCTCCAGAGTTTACTAAATCAATCATTTCCCGGTTTCACTTTTCTTCTGTCTCAAGTAATTGGCTCTTCTTACTATCCAAGGATCGACTCTAAAGGTATCAAACTCTTGGGGATTATAACGACCTGCTATTTCCAGTCGATGATAAGCAGTGAAGTCTCTTGTCTGTGTTACTTCTATCAAGGTATCTGAATCATAACAGTTATTGCCAACTGGATCTTTTCGACATATATTACTAGGAACCCATAAACCTAATACTGGCCTATAGGTATGTTTTGCATGCTTTTTGCTGTACAAGCCATGAGAATATTCTCTTTTGAGAATCCTCATATATTCCTGGGGAACGAAAGCTTTAACTCCTTCGAATAATGTAGGCTTTAATGGGGTAAGATCATCCCAGGTAACAAAATGGAGGTTTCTGCAATTGTATAATTCGTGTGAATCTATGAGATTTTCTTTGGATTGTGAAAGATGGTAATCTATGTCTTGTTTGAGCACAGTATGGGAATTATCCTTCTCCAAAAATTGTGGATCTAAAACCTGCTTGAATTCCTTGGTTTCTTTATAAGAAAGAGTCTCGTTCAATGCTATTTCACTGTTAGAAATAGCAGTAATATCCACATATAAACCAGTATTGGTATCAATGAACCTTGCATCAATAGTATTCAATCCATAACCTCTTTCTCGAATATAGTAGGAAGATCCAATATCTAGCAAATATGATCCTAGACCCATACTGAATCCCCTATCATTGAAATCCATAACCAAAGTCTGGTTATAGTTTCGAGCTAAACGCAAAAGAGAACTCATAGATATTATCACATCAAGGTCTTGATCCCATGGCAAATTCATACCATTCCAGTACCATCCCAATAATGTGCCATGAGCTAGCCAAGTTTGGATTCCAATAGAATCAGCAAACTTTAACCAGGCCCTTGAGAGTCGGTGCAAGGTAGCTTTTCTTTCATAGCTTGTATAGTCAAGTGACTTGAAAAATCTCCAATCGTAATGTAAACCTCTTTTGTCCTCTAGGACAGCTTCATGGAAGTATTTTGTGGGAGCATCGGAATTGAGACTTTTAATAAGGCCATAATCTAGTGATTCTTGTTCTTGTTGCTCTTTTACTGTTGATTTTAGCGTTCTGGAATACTCATCTAAATCAAAAATTAAGTCTTCTTTGGACAAGGGTTGAAGTGGATGGTCCACTATTCTTAATTTGTCATAGATTATTTGGTGATCATCCAAAGTCTCAATCAACTTCATATGTTTATCCAAGGCACTTACTTGGTTTCTTAGCTCAATATAGGGTTCTTTGTATTTCTGGTTAGGGTCTAGATCTGGAACAGTTGGTATTATCAAAGTTTGGTTCATATGACCCAATCCCAAAAGAGCAAGACGGCTGGGAATTGGTGCCTTTTCTTGTAAATACTTCTTCGCTAGCTGGATCCGTATTTCCTGGCTCATCACTTCGTCATTTGGACCGGTGGAATTCAATTGGAAATTTCTAATTCCATTGCCAGTTAGATCTACCCAAGATGACCAAGCAAATGGCAAGTAGAAGGTGCCAGCATCAAGCTTTAGGTGCTCAATTAGCAAATTGATAGCAAGTGCTGGTGCTAGACGAGGATCGAAACCATCGTCTTCGGCATCTATGTAGGTCTTATAGATATCAGGGTCTATCGGGTTGTTACGAAAGACAGTGGCTTCGTGAATTGTCACTTTTTGCGAGGTATCAACGGCCAGATGACCAAAGAAGACAAGCAAGTTGGCTATCAGTACGACAATAAGCGCCGACTTGAACGGATGGACTCCAAATAGAGTGTAGCAACGGTAGATCAAGCGAAGTGCCAAGCGACGGAGACTCTGATAGATCACCATATGGTTGCGCTAGGAAGAGGTTTTCGAAGCAGGATAGAAAGTATTAGACGATTCAAGTGGTCCAGCAATCAGTAAATACCAATTCAAGATCGCTAGAGCGGTGTTCGGGTTGTCCGTATGACGGTATGATGGTGGAATACACGGTATCAACTGGTACTTGCAAGAGAACAGCACGCGACTATTAAGATGATCTGGGTTGCAACCACAGAAGGAAAAAGCGAGTTGGAGCTTGGTGTTTACGCCAGTAGCGGGACCTGGATGTCAAATCGGAAGGTTTGGGTTACTTGGCTGTCTTTAGTCGACTTTTTGGGGGTTCAGAAACCGGGCGGTTGTTCTCGAGCACTTTATACTGTGCATTTTACAACCATCCAGAAAACAGATCCTACAGTGACAACGGGACCCTTAATTGTCGCTACGGTGATGGCTAGATGGGAGTTTGATGTTACTAGTACATGATCCAGTTAGCTATTCTATTGGTTCAATAGCATATAGTTGTCTCTATACATTATTTACGGGTTAGGAAGGTTACTTCAACAACAGAGTCAATTTACCTTGGCTGTGAAGCTGTTGGAGGTCTGAGTTTCCTCCGATATGTTGACCACCGATAAAGACATTTGGCACCGTTCTTTGGCCGGTGATTTCAGCCAAAGCGGTTTCGATCTCTCTGCCGTTTTCCAATTGGTTTAGTTCCACAATGTGGGCGTTTTGGTTCAATTGTTGCAATAAGCTCTTGGTTCTTTGACAGAAACCACAAGTGGTTTTGGAGTACACAACGACCTTGTGGGCACCAATGGTTTCTTTGACAGACGAAATGAGCTCTTGAGAAGCAGGAGGGGTGGTGAACCAGGATCTTATGTAGCTGAACATGTTGTGGGGGACGTGGAGTTGTAGAGTCTGTTGAACCAGTCCTGGGAATTGTGGACCAAGAATTTAATATGGAGATGTTTGCTTACGTAAAGTGGGCTGGTATCATTACTAATAATGTTTCTGGTATATTCTTGATGCAAAATAAAGGATGGCTACAATATGTATGGAAGCAATGAATATCTCTATTAGTCTATTTCTCACGATCTCTTGGACCATCTTATTATGCTTTTAAATTTGATTTTCTATATGATGATAAACAAAAAGAATATATCATTCATTCTTAATCTTTATCATGGCATTCTGGTAGTTTTTAGTTTATTGGTTGATATACTTTGCTTTTAATGTTCTTAATAGAATGCAAAGATTTGTTGCATTTGCAAGACTTCGTTCACTGCAACAACTTCGAAATCTTGTTCATCGACTGAATATTGTCCAGGCGCAATTTCGCTTCTTGCATTTGCTTTCTTGTAAAGAACTTGTAAAGAAAGATTGGATTCAACAGGCTTGATATCTCGGCCGAATGTTCCAATTGTAATATGAAGACATGTGTTCATAGGTTCAATATGAACCGACTTTTGTTCGCCGTCGACAACTTTGAGAAGTTTAACTGTTAAGCAAATAAGCTTGTCTTTCGCGATAACTATGTTCTCCACTCTAATATCAGCGTAAAACTTCAACATATTCTTAGCCTTGTTATCATACTTGGAGTCAAATAAAGCAACCAATTTCAGCCATTTTTTCTTCAGTGTTTCATCCTTCTTAGCAGAGATGATATGTCCCAAAGTGACATGGAACAGTTCTTGTATCCTGTTAAGTTCTTGAAGTTTACTCCATTGAGAATTTCCATTCAATGCTGTATTTATCATGTTTATCATTTCTTTAACACTATTTTGAAAAACAGAAATTCCAAAATAGGACGGTTTCTTGGTATTTTTGGTGACGTCTTTAGTGATGACTTTAGTGATAGTAGGAGTATAGCTCAAGGCCTTTTGAAAAGCAGCTTCAATCTCCGAGTCACTTGGTACTTTTTCTAGAAGATATGGATATTTCTGATTAAGCTCTTCAACAATAGTCTTGACATTTTGCTTGGATGAATCATTTTTGTTCAACTGAAGTTTAATCACCAAATCAAACTGATTATCTGGTTCCTTTTCAGGGTTCACCGGTTGGTATCTAGTAATGAATCCTTCCATTACCCTTATAGCTGTCTTTGAATCGGTTCCGTATTTGATAGACTGGTGATTATCACCTCTCTTGTTGACTCTATCAAATGTAATATTCCAAAGATCTTCTTCACTAACATCATGATTAAAATCCAAACATATATATTCGATTTTTTCTGGTCTACTGAGAAACTTACCCTTCTTGGCTTCCATATCTTTGATTAGTTGTCTTCTTTCTCTATATTCTGCATTATTTCTATCCACCAATACAACCAAAGAAGTACTTAGTTCCTTCACTGCTCTATCTGCTAATTTCATCTTTGCATTACGAGAGATATTGTCATTCTGGATATGAGACCATTTAGGAAATAAGTTAGCTAAGGTTTGGAATACTGTAGTTTTTCCTGATGCAATTGTGGCAACAGGAATGATTGCAAATCTTTTTCGAGAATTACGCTTCATTTTCTTTTTGCTTCTTTCATCAAGATAAGTTTGATACTCCTCACGATTAGCATAATGGTCACTATCATACTCATCGGTATCAGAGGATTCTTCTAGTTTTTCATCATCAAGTTCTAATTTTGCCATACCTTCAAAGATTTTGTCACGGTTCAATAAATTGATACCCTGTTTTTCACCAATATGATCAAGAAACAAGTTTCTTGTTTCAATTATACATTTTCCATTTTGAAATGCCTCTTTCATTTCTGGGTGCATATTGAACAACTTTTCCACAAAATCAAGGTATTCTAAGGTTATAAATTTATTTCTACTGATCTTTTGTTTGTCCAAATTTTCACTTATAAGTTTTTTGGTTACTTCTCTGAATTGACGGTATAATAAGTATGGTTGTTCAAACTTGTACTTGAAGAAAAAGTCTCTCGATTGATCGTTTTTACAACGAACAACAAAGCCTTCTACTTCTCTGTTATCATAGGTTCCTGTTTCGGCACATAAGTCTAAAAACTGAAAGAGTTTTACGGAATCTTTGAATTGGATAGAGCTGACTGTAAGGAAACCCCATTCATGTGCGAAATTTTGAACTTCATCGATTTTGACAGTAACAAAATCAATAGTATTGTAATTAAGACCATGCAAATATAAACCAGCTTTTTCTTTGGTATAAGGTAAAACATGTTCTTCGAAAGAATCATCACATAGTTCTGCCACAGCAGTCAAGTTATTTTCGTAAAGAAACTTTGCCAATACTTTAATGTCCTTATTAATATCAGTTAATTGTTTAACTAAATGCTTTTCACCTTCCAAAGCATGGTTGGTAGTTAAATCTTTTCTTTCACCAGTTGAATGCTTAGAGCATACAACAATGTCTCCTGTGCTGAGACCTCCAATAAGAATGATACATCCATTTTCTTTTAATGTAACATCATAAGGCCCTTCGGTATTGGTTTCAATGATTTCACGCTTGGTCGATTCCAATTCTCCTACATTGAAGAACTTGTCATAGCCTCTGACGACTATCTTTTCATTATTGATGGTGAAAAGACCTCTGGCATAGATAGGTAACTTGATTTTATTAGGTTTTCCATAGTCCCATTCATTAAACTTCCAGCTATCGATTGGTTCTTGTGTATTATGGATGGTATTGGTGACCTTTTTGGCACGGCCATCCTTCTTGCGTTCGGTGGCATCTTGGAGGTCTTCGAAGAGAGTCTTCAATCTTTCCTGGGAGTCCACAGGAGGTTCAGTAGATGGAGAAGTCATGATGTTTGATTTAGATGGCATCACAGTTAAGAGTCAGTCAAAATGAGGGATCACGTGAAAAACTATAAAGTATATATAAACTGTCAAGCAAGTTCCTAGTAAACTTACCAAACGGTCTAGTAGATGAGAACCCTTATAAGGGAGAATCAGTAGCTTTTATATAGTTGGTATTCAGGGGCCAAGTGGGGCAAGTTTGTAATTTTTTCAAATCGTGCATATGACTCATCGTTTTTGCCATATCATATACGTACTTATCACTAAGAGTACTCTTCACCATCACGTTAGGACGTGTGGCTCATGTGTAAGAGGTATGGTCCCGTTAGTTTTGCTATGAAAGATATGGGGGCTTCCTGAGATGTCTACTTGGAGTGGAAGAGATAATCAAGATGCTAATTACGTATTGGGAGATGTAAATGTAGTGAAAAATGAGAAGAAACGAGCTGAGGGGCGTTTTTTTTTGGTGGTAGTATGATTTTTCCGATTGCTGTGAGTCATTTCAAGCGTATGGATACGACGTGAATATTTTGTAAGTCCCGAAGTGGTCGAAATAGGAAGAATGAAGTGGGTCATTGGAGTGTTCTGATTACCTAATATAATGTTGATTATTATGTAACACAATAAACCGCAGATTCCCGACCCTATAGAAATTCAATTTTAAAGAATATTGGAAGCCAGCAATTGGGCTAAAAACAGATACTGGGTACCTGTGCTGTCTTGTTAGGAAGGTGTAGAGCTGGTGTGATTCACGTGCAAAGTCACTCTAGGTCACGTTTTAGGTCACGTGCTTAAGGCTCTTTATAACCGCACCTTTGAATGTGAGTTACCTCCACACCAATACATGTCATTCAAAGTAGACGTCGATGAGGCGGATGTGGCAGTCCTCAATCAGAACCTCACAAAGTCCAAAGAGTGGTTCAATTCGATCTCGATTTCGCTCAACAAGATCGCGTCCAAGTCAACAAATGCCCTGAAAAACATCAAACCGATCTTACGAGACGTCAACAAACTTTACGAGAACAAGCGTCAAGTGGAGAACGGAATCAGGCTATTGAGTGACGTCAACGAGAGCGCTGCTTTGATCCACAAGCACGAGGATGTGCTCAAAAATCCCATTGAGAATATTGGGCTCCGTAAATTCATAGACACGTTGAACAAGAGTAGGGCTCTTTTCACCAGTATCAAGCCACGATTCAAACAGTTCACAGGGCTTCTAGTGAACTTTGAGACTTTGATTGATAAGTCGGAGATCAAATTACAAACGTATTTCCAAGGATTGATCAATTTGCCCACCAGTAAGCTCATTGAGAACAAGACCAAGCTTGAGGATATCCAGATCATTTTCAAGTATTTTGCCAAGGATCAAGGTCATGTCAACAAGATCTTTGTACGGACTCGGAGCATGCTTTTGTTCGATAAGATGAAGCCGTTGGAACAGACGATTAAGCAGGCTGCTGAAAGAGGAACTCCGTATGAAAGAGGTACCAACGGGATCAATAGGTTCAATAACGAGTTAATTAAACTGGTCAAACAGGAAGTTGATTTGCTTGAAGCCTTGGACATGAAAGAGGCAGAACTTATCAATCCAATAGCAGAAAGATCCATTTCTGAACTCTATAACCAACAGATTTTGGGTCATTTCAATAAATTTTTTGGTAACGTATCCAGTATCATAGGTAACGACGTGTTGATGTTGGAAGTAGCTGAGAACTTGATTCATTTCCAACAATTTCTTGAGAATTTTGGTCTTAAACATAAGGAATTCAATAATAATGTTCTGTTATACCTCACCAAGAACTCAATAATATTCAAAGAATACTTCAAATTGATTGAATCCAAGTTCTCTACCATGGGACATTTGAACGATACTAATATTCCACAAATCACTGTTGATTTGATTTCTAGAGTCCGGAAAATTAGTGAGTTTCCTAAGGCATTGAGTCGTTTGATTGAAGGCTACAAATTGGGTGATTGGCTTAATATCAAACCACCAGTAAAATTTGTTACTGTCTACACTTCAGTTATTCCTAATACTACGAATGATGAAAGCCCCCAATACTTGTTAAGTTCATTCTTTTCCGATATTATTGATAGTATAATGATCAATATTGAAATTGGATTAAAGAGTGGTGGTGAATCTGTAGTAAAGAAATCCACCCAAGGTTTCTATCTTGTTAAAAACTTGGTGATGATGGAAACAATTATCAATAGATCATCTTCATTGTTTGAAACATTAGGTGGTTTGGGTACAGAAAGACTTAATAAATTGAAGAATCGTTTCCTTAAAATCTTTTTGGACGATTGGAATTATGCATCATATATCATTATCCGTGATATGACCAGTATTACTACCAGTAACGCTCATTCTGGAGGTACTTCTGGTAGTACTGGCCAACTGGGAGGACATTTATCCAGTAAAGAAAAAGAATTGATTAAGGAACTTTTTAAGAACTTTAATGAATCTTTTGAAGAAGCAGTGAGAAATTATGAAAAATACAATATCACTGATCCCAACTTAAGAACCTATTTGGGTAATGAAATCAAGAAATTAATTATCAATGCATACTTCAAATTGTATGACAAATACGGAACCAGTGACTTCACCAAGAATAAACAAAAGTATGTCAAGTATGACAAACAACTGTTTGAGAGGTTATTGAATGAGAAGTTGTGATCAATTTACAAAAGTATAGTAGATGCTGAGACTTGATGTGTTGATAACATGATAGAATAGGCCACAGTTAGTGACTCTTGCCACATCAAAAATTAGTTGTTTTACAGTAGAAAATTATTCCAGAGATCTAGTGTAAGTGTTATGATCAGTTTATCTATCTGCCCATGGTAAAGACCAAGGAAATTAAAGAAAAAAAATAGTCACCTGGTATGAAGATTCAGTTCGTAAACTTCAAATTTCTTGTTATTGTTACCCAATATGTGCCAATATATGTGGAGCCGATCTTAATTTCAATTTGGGAATAAGCTGAGAAAAAATTGACATTTGACAATGCACTCGGTTGTAAGGAAAACATCAAGAAACAACTTAAACATAAGAAAAGAAAATAAAAAAAGAAAGAAAGTACCAAGAATATCAGTATACAAAGATGGCATTTCCAAAGATTAGGGATCGTGATCATTGATACATAGTAAGTTTGGATAAGAAAATGAATTCAAGTTAGCTTACATATCAGGTGGACATCTTTGGTATTGATTATAGGAGAATAGCTTGGACCAAAATTGGCGGATTTAGGTGATTTATTTTTATATCCGCGACTTCTAGACATAAAAATAATTCTGAAGATCTTAATTCTAGAACGATGTCTAGAATTATGAATTATGATACGATTGTGCATTGACACCAATAATAAACCTGAAAAAAAATTAGATCAGCCAGACCTTCTTTCTTGTGTCCTCAATTAACGAAATGACTACTAATTTAATTTTATTTTTTTGAAATACCTCTCCTCTTAGTGAGAAGATTTGATTGAGTATGCCGAGGAAGTTCAATTGTCCAAAGATAGTTTACATGGATATATGACATGGTTCATTGTTGATATTCTACTTGAATTGGATTCTTGGACTCTATATGCCTAGAAATTACACTAAACCCATTTTAGGATATTAATACCGACAATTTGCCAAGTGATGGGAAAAGATCAGTGATTAATAACCGTCTTTGTGGCGATTACGTAAATATATGTAACAAAGTTCGTAAACTGCTATAAAATAAACGATTCAATTGCAGGCTATGAGACAGTATGACATAATATTCGGATCTTGAAGAGGAAGCAGATCCGAGGTTCGCCTTCGGTATCCAGGGGAAATTTTCAGGATGATGGTAAGGCTGGTGATGACAGATCCAATTTCGAAAGGGCAGGTGGGTTTTGGTGTGGATAGTGCAAAGACAGTGGTCAACTGACAGAACAAGGCAGGTAGGCTTTTTTGATGGCTGAAGACAATGCAGACACAGGGTCATATGTTACATTACGCATAAATATGATACATGATAGAATTTACTGATTGAAAGAGAATTAAAGATGCGAAGGTATTGTTTGAAATTTGTCTTGTATTGTTATATGACATATGGTATGTAGAGTAAAAGAGTTTCTATCTATGGTTAAAGACATTAATAGGGGCTAGCGTCTGTGAGAGAGGGTCCGGAATTCACGAACCGATTTTCAACATTGGGAACAACATTCAACAGCATTCGGAACTCTCCTTTTAATTATTATGTTATGCTCAATGCAACCTAAAATTATAGATGATACTCACACCCCAGACTTGACCAACCCGACCCGACATTGGCACCCTCGGCCCCGGCCCAGCGTCAGTCACCATCAGGTGCGACCCGGATGTCAACAATAAAATTGGAATGAGGACAGGTGTCTGGTGCCAAGCGACTATTGTGACTCGGATTTATTAGGTGCAACAACAAAAATTAAACTATGACTCTATGACACTTATTTGATGTAACATACTGTAGTGAAGTAGAGAATAAAGAAACTCATAACATAAAGGGTCAAGCAATACAATACAACCTCAAGTTTTTGTTTTTTTTTTTTTCCGATGACAGGTGGCTTATTAGCCGAAGCTGTGCACCTATCGAGCAAGGACCGAAAAAGAAAAAAAAATGTCATGTAATCACTGGATGAAACCTGAGAATCTGCGCTAAGCGCTAAGCACTAAGCCCTAAACACCTAAGCCCTAAGCCCTAAGCCCTAAGCGTCACATGTCGCTTGCTACGGCAGCGTCTGCGAGAAGCTCACCCTCAACTGAAACATTTTACAATAACAGGAAATATAGGGGAAAATGGACTTGGGTAATTCAATGCAGTTGTTTCAGCAAAGCTCAAAATAGCATTCAACCCCGAGGAGCTACAGGCGGAATTTTATGTTACAATTCGGGTGGGGGAAAAATCCAAATGGTACCAGTAGATTGTGAGAGGAGAGGTATAATTATAATCCGAGGGGGGGTGGGGGAGTCAAGGGAAACACAAGAGACAAAAGGGTTCGTCTGTGGTTTTGTTGTTCTGGTGTTGTTATTCATCATGCAGACAGAATGCAATTCACAACGTTCCTAGAACGAACGACAGTAGGAGCCGTTAATGTACGGCATCAAAAAGAGGTTTTGATTCGGAGTTGTAGTATCAAGAGAAAAACGTCATAAAGCTTAAATCTTGGGTTTGTGCAGCAACTTTTGGTGTGGAGCAGAGACGAGACGAAAACAGGGAGCAGTGGGAGAATGGCAAAGATCGAGGCTGTTGGTATCGCTTGTACTTATTGGCTAGAACCCGGTTTCATGTTTGATTGTATGTAGACTTAAATATAGATCTTCACTGAGACCAAATACCCATGCTAAATACGGATAATGCTTATGTGTCAATTCCAAGTGTCACCAGGATTTTCGGTGTTCGATTTTTGACGCACTACTCAAAGGGGAATGATACCGCAGCATCTTACACCTTACATTGGCCTTTTTTTTTACAGCTTTTATTGATCTAGACACAAAAGGGCGCAGTTATCGGCCAATCCAAGTCAACTACCGAAGTAGAAGGGAAAAGTTCAAGGGAAATGTACAAGAGAAAAGTTCAAGAGAAAAGTTCAAATTTTCTTACCCGTTTGCCTTACGCTTGTTAATTTAAAAACAAACGATCTGACGGCAGTGCTGAATCGCGGTGAGGAAATTACGGAGATCGATCCGCCGTTGCTACCTTCAATTGTTTCAATTGTTTTAGAGTGGCCGTGGGGAGAGCGACGGATCTTTATTTTATCCGTTGTTGTCTGCATTCCGTTAGATTCCATCGTTCTATATACTATCTGATGCCGTCAATCTATACACACATGTTTGGTCTGCACAATCCAGTACATAAAATGTTTAACTAAAGTCCAACCAAGCGGGGTACCAATAATTCCGTGGTGGAATTTGACGTGCGCCAGCCTGTAACAAACCAGTACGTCTGGTGTCATAATATATCCGGTGCGCAGTTGACGTCCCCATTTTTTTTTTTTTTCGTTCTATCACCAACTTCCGACCTTTTGTCAAATTTCGCTTGATGCCCACACAATCGCATGGCACTTTTAATGATCTTGAAGTAAAACGTCTTGGCAAATCGGGATTTGCTAGGTCAGATTCGACACGCGGGCTCAAGTCTCTTTTTTTTTTTACTTGTTAAAGAAAATCAATTCCGTCTTAGTTCCGACATTGTCAAGAAAATGGAGGTGATTTTTTGCTGTCTAACTTCACTATGCATTATAGACATAAAAGAAGAACCACTTTTATGTTCCATGTGTGGCTAATCGGCGGGATGCAACCCGAAATAGAAATGTTTACTGGCGCCATAATCTAAGCAATTTTTTTTTTTCTTAATCCCTCTCTCCTCGTGTTCTTATCGATAAAGCCGGTTTACGAGAGCTTACATGATATAAAATAAAATATTCAAGAAAAATAAGTTTGAAAATACGTTAAAAAATATTTCGTATCTCCCAAATTAAAAATCAATTGACTCAATTTAATTTAACGTTTCAGGTCCAGGAATTTTCTTTTGGGTTGGGCCAGACTACCGAGTTCGTATTTAAGTTATATGCAGGCCGGCCCTCCCCAGAAAGTGAAGAGAGAATAGAGAGGCGCACCAACCGCTCATCTTGTGCATGCATGGCAACTTGCATATTAATCTCGATCCTTAACTTGACATGGTGTGTAATTAGATGGATTTGCAGGTTTAGTGAAACGGCATTTCACTGATTGGTGCCGATAAGCAAGAAAAACACGTCAGACTAGGAAGTAAATCGTCTTTAGGCCCATCATCTCCATCCCCAGTTCGTAAGCTGCTGTGGGTTACAAGCACAAGCAATATACTGTAGTTACTCTCTAGGGGAAATAAACTTCTACCATCATTTTGGTTATAATACACCATCATGAACTTGGCACAACCCTGTGAAATGCCGTTTGAATGACATGGACCCCTTCTAAATCGGAACATGCCCCCCGGAATGTCTAATCTAGTCTCAGCTGCACCGAAAGAAAAAAAATCAGGTGGCAGCCGGGTCTGAGCCCCACACCCCACGCATGACGAGTTCCGGTCAGCCTAGTAACCTGTAAACCACAAAAATATTGGCATTGTAATACGTTTTACAATTATATACTACTGCCTCTCTGCCTTCCTTGGCTGGCATCACGTACTTATTGACAGAAGTCGTATCTTATTCATACGTGGCGTGCAAGGCAGACAGGCGCTAAGACATCAGTACTCGCCTCGACAGGTGAAACTGAATGTTGGGCATTCTCATCCAATGCTAGTGTTCTGTGTCTTCTCCCTACTAATATCTTTCCTTGTTGGAGAGGTGGAGACCCTATCCGGTCAAGTTCACTGACAGAAAAAGGGTCACCAAGAAGTCCCTCCACCAAAAGATTCAATTAAAAAAAAAAAAAAATCAGAAAAAAAAAAAATATGCACCCTATACCATATTGCTGATTCCTTTACATTCGCCTACACTACACATAACCTACAAATCGCAGAGTCGCCACCTTTTCTAATTAGTCTCTGTCTTTTTTACACATTTCTTACCAAGACAATTCCCAAAAATAAAGTACCCTTATTTTATTTTTTTAATTTTTAATTTTTAATTTTTAATTTTTTTTTTTTTATGTGTAGTAATTATTTTTTAAGAATTGGGGAATCGACATATCATCTTCCCAATGAATTATTTTCTTATTCCGCATTTGCCTAGATTATCTGATACTTCAAACCATAAATGATATAAGAGAGATCAAATCCCCCTAAGTTCGTAAGAGGTTTCGGTAGCTACTCATCTTAATCAATGATGTCCAAAAAAATTAACTTGCCTCCAATCTCAGACATCTTGAACCATCCAGCTCAAGTGGCTGGACAAGTTCCTGGCCATGGCCAAGTTCTTCAAATGCCTGCTCAAGTGACTCCCCCAGCACCAACCCCTCCTGTATTACCACCATTATCTCGCCAAAACACATACTTACCACTGCCAATTCCTCCTCCACAAGCTGCCCAACAATACAAGTACTACGACTACTACTACGGTCAAGGTCAGCAATATCCACAACCAAACTACTACACCCCACAACCATACGGCGGTCCTACTCAGTACTTTCCACCTCAGTACGGTGCGGCTCGCCCTAACTATGGCACCAAACCAGGTCTCGGTATGAGGTCAAACTCTTCTCCAACCGGACAGTTATTGGCCCGTTCCCCATTGTCACACAATGCGTCCCCAGTTTACACTAACGATGCCACCCCACCACCTCCTCCACCACAAACTACAGCAGGTATTGCTAAGAGCACCACTCCTACTGAAGATGATGATGATGACTCTGTGAGATCTGACTCAGACTCCTCTCCAAGCGTGCTTCGCGGTAACTCTAAACGCAAGACCAGAAACAACTTGCCAAAGGAAACCACTTACATACTTTTAAAATGGTTGAACGATCATTTGAACCACCCATATCCAAACTCTTTTGAAAAGAACCAACTAATGATTTCTACTGGTTTGAACCAACAACAATTAAGTAACTGGTTCATTAATGCTAGAAGGCGGAAAATAAAGAGTTTAAAGGAACAAAGGCGCTTGAACTTGGTGTAATTAACACACTTGGTTTAAAACCCCAAAAAAAAAAAATCAAAAACTCACTTGACAGTTCACAGGTCAAACATAAAATTGTACATTGTGCGTTTTGAACTACGTTGTTCTTTTAATTTTTATTAAAGGTCTCTTTTTCTTTGAGGCTTTTGATTACGATATTCAATTCTTCTTTCATATTAATACGTTATTTGGGTGGATACTCTATAGGATGCAATATATGGATAATGCCGGTAACCCCGTAGTGATCATGATCAATGAATCAATCTAAATTAAGCCAAGTAAACTATTTGGACCTAGATCCATATGAGGCTTGTTAACTTTGTACATTGTACATAAGTTCTGTAACTAACTCAAGTATATCTAAACTAGTTCCATCAGGAGACAAAAAAAGCCCAGGTTTTTTTTTATTTTTTTTTTTTTTTTTACATTAGTAGCAGCACCCTTACTCTGCCACTTTTCAAAATCCACAAATGTCAGCCATCCCCAAAGCCAGTTTAAACCCCACTATGCCTCATGCTTTCGCCATGTGTATAGGGGGCATATCCTATTTAATTACACTCGCCATCTCTTTCTCTTTACAAGGCGCTTTGTCCTGCTATTAATTGTTGGTTTAGTCTAGATCAACCTTTGTTGACTGATTTTAGGTTCGTAAATCGACTACGCAAAAGAAAATAAATCTATGTGAACCAGACAGAACCAGTAAACTGACGCATGATGTCAAGCATATTGAGCGGACGCACGACCAGGTCTGGGGAATACTTAGGTTTTGACTTACGTGCCGGTATGCACCGGTCATCCGGATGCATAGCGTCTCATTGGATGAAAGGGGCTGTTGATTAGGCAGGAATGTGCTTCACAGCAATTTGACGAGATGCGGCTTTACCAGACGGAGTTGGTCGCACACGGAAAATCTTAAATGCGTATCACGTGATACGGAATCCTGTCATCGGTGAAGTCCGTGAAATCCAAGAGTCAAGGCAACATGAAGCGTCATTACGAACCAAAAAGGTGTGGCCATGTCTCACGCCATAATTTCTCAGCCACGAGCTATGATATAGGGGGACGTAAATTAGGCATGATGTTAATTGTTAACCAATTGACCAATTGACCAAAGAAGAAAAATTGGTGGTATGTCATTCGTTGATAGCATAAGATTATACAGGGCCTCAGTATAGAAATAGCCTAATTGAGCTTGGCAACTTGCATAGTCTCGGCATTGTTTTAAACGCCTCTACTGAGGCATAATCTTGCAGATAGTTCCGACTGCCTCAGAGATTAAACATTGCCCCCTCGGAATTCGCTGCATAAATTCAGCATCGGTAATGGAGTGCGAAGATTGCTGCTCCTATTTTCTTCTCTATCTGGTTTGACATTATTCTCCTAATGCATCATGTCACTTCCTGATAAAAGAGGTGAATGTATATTTCTTCTTAACGGGATTTTCGATTTTACGAAATTTTCTATATTGACTAGTGTGTCATGAGAGAAAACCAAATACTGGTAGATTTTTTGTTTCTTTCTTTTTCTTGTCAGCCTTTCTATTGTGTTGAGAAAAGAAAGCCTATTTCCCCAGTATCCCCTCCTTTTCTAAAGGAGCTGGATTAGTCCACTTCATCTTGTTAGATGTGGTATTCGACCACCACTTTTTGCGTAAAGGATACATACACTGTTCGCCGATGTACATCTGAATTCGGCGGAAACGTGACACAAATAAATTCCCGAAATCCCACATGCATTTCTACCCATGTCACAGCACTACCGACTGCGCCTTGTAACTTATTTTTGGATTACGAGAGCCTGGCACGTGATATCTCTAAATCTTCCTCCCCAGTCAGATGGATCAGCAGTGGCTCAGCTCGCTCATGTATCTGCAAGAGCGGGGATAGTCCCTGATCTAACCTACATTACATTAAGATCAATAATCAATATGGCTTTTATTGTTTAGTATGCCTTGGCTTATGCATTATTTCATACCAAGCGAAATGTACAAAGAATAACAAATAAAAAAACGCAACATATCAGGAAACGTCAAAGTTTAATTACATGCTGTACTAAAGAAGAAGAAGAAAAAAAATACCAAAATCCCACCCAGTTCTCATACATCATTTATACCAGCCATACCAGTCAAAAAAAAAAAGCTAAAGAAAAAGATGTGTAAGTAAATCAAATGGAAAAGTATTTGGGTGGTTAAATGTCTTGAGCTTGAGCCTTTAAAGTTGGTTAATCCAGCTTCTTCCAAGACCACCAGTAGATTGTTTGGCGATCACCATATGGACACCACGATCTTAATGATAAAAAGTGTCGATCTTTCTTTTGATACCTGCCAACTTGCATTGCGTATCGGTTGATAGATAATTATTTTTGAGGTCTTTACTCCGTACTGCATCTACGTACTTCAGCATAAAATTACTATTACTGAAACAAACAAACAACAACAAAAAAAGCCTTCAGTACCTACAAATTTCATCTTATCTTTGACAATGTATGACCTTATCCAGTGATTTTGGACCACCTAGTTACTACCAAGAAATATCAGCTGTCAGGTGTCAATTTCACCCCATATAATTGCGTATATGTCGAATGCTTCTGAACCATCAAAAAAATAATTCTTTAAGCACGACTCAGTCCAGAGAAAATCTCCCTCTAAATGCCAATGAGGCATATTTCAACTTAAACTACAACAAAGTCTTTTTTGGCTTGTCCTGAAGACACATGTAGAAACAAAAAAATATAATAAATTACTTAGCGAAGTGATTGAATCTGCTAAAATTCACCATTGGTTATACGCTTGCATCTTCACCTTAAAACTTTAATTGGAACCAATTTGGAACCAAAAAAAAAAAAAGAATAAACAAATACAAGAAAACAAGCCATCTCCTGCACTTGGTCCTTTTTTTTTTGTAAGTTTAAGTGGTGATCTAACTGTTGCTGTTGTCTAGATCGTTTGGTAAAGTAGGGAAATTTTCCCCAGCTTCAGTTCCTGAACATGGAGCATTTTCTGCAGGGCTCGTAAATGGGGATTAAACTTTAAAACCTTACATACCCACATTCTATAATTTTTGCTCTATTCTGACATGTCTGTCAAATCACGTATCGGTACAGTCTTTTTTATTATACTTCATACCTCGAGTCGGATATATTCATACCCTCGGAAATAAATGATTCATACCAGTGACCGGAATTGTTCATACTATATAGTTTATTATTTCAAACCTACTATAGACGAATAACTTATGGTAACTACTTCGACTGCCAGTACGATGGAATTTGGTTTTACTTAGATACTTAATTTCATCTA